>JAMXBD010002649.1:0-176280 GCA_024138025.1 Combretum micranthum
CTGGGGTACCCTTTAGGGCATGACAAATATTCTAAGAATTAAAAGCAAACAGTTCATAAAGGTAACATAAATCAGTCCACAAAAAAATTCATAGCAATGAAAAATTTTAATCTTTCTTAATATCTATAGATTTGACAGGCTTTCGAGCCTTCATCTTTTTGAGCTGAGGAAATGTTTGGTGTCTTGCTGTTGAAGAAGATTCATAATAGATGAGATGATTTCGATTTGAGATGGGCTTAGAGGTGGTTGAGAAGATGGTGGTGGAGCACAAGGAACGAGCTGTAATCCCTCTAAACCAAGAGTTGGAGAGGATGGAGTTGAAATTGAAGAGGAATTTGCTTTAAGTCATCATCAGCAGGAGTAGGAATGATTTCAGGTGCAACTGGAGCTGTGGACGATTTCCCAATGTGATCGTCAGCTGATCCTTATTGATTATTACCTTTGAAAATTTTGAAGGCATGTATCATAAAGTCAGTTTAGCTGATAGACCTTCTGAGTCACTTTTTGACTCACTTTCATCTTGTATTCTCTTTCCTTCTCTAATTTCAAACTTCCCACCAGTTCTGATTTTATAATCTTTTTTGAATTTCCTAGCCATCTCTTCTTTTCCAGCTTGCCTAGAAGGTATGTTTTCAGCTTTATCATTCTAGTCATTACCTTATGATCCACTATCTTCAAGAAATACCTCCCCTCAACAAGTGCTTTGATTTTCTTCCAATCAAATTTTAGCTTGCTAAACTTAGGATGCCTATACTAAGTACCATCTTTAACGAAATAAAACTTCTCATAAACAAGAATTTTCATTCTTTTCAAATTAATCTCCCCAATTCTTTTTTAACCGATTGGTACTCTTACATCCTTGGGTAAATTAATTTTCTTGAATTTGAAAAACTTCATAAGTAAATTTCCATAGGGCTTGTTTCCTTGAGTTCTCCAAATGTGCTTTAGTATCATGCTAGGTATATCAAGTTTTAAGTTCTTTTTGATTGCCAAACAATAAAGCTTCTCCATAGAAATAGTTGTCAACTTCCATTTTTTGGTAAAATACAATCTACAACAGCTTTATGCAATAAGTGAACCAACAAATGAAAATCCGTAGAGAAAATTTCCTTTTCTATGAAATTCCCCACTCCATAATTAAGCTCTTTATAAAGATCATTCTTTTGTAAATTGATCAGTCGTTCATAATCCTTTGTATCCAACATACCAAAACAGCCTATTAAATCCTTCTTATTGACTTTTACGGTTTTCCCAACAACTTTGAATTTCAAGGAAAATTCTTCTAATTGAACCAAATTATCATAAAACTCTCGGATCAAACTTCCATCTATTAACTCAGTCAAATTACAGATGTTCTTGCAACCTATTCGACTTAAACAATGGTTCCAATAAAAACCATTTGTATTGAAAAACTTGAAATCAATGAAAGAACTCTCTAATACCTTATTAGAGACTTTCTTTGCGGTTGATTCCTTGCTAACAGATTGTGAAGAAACCCTTCGTTTCTTCTTGATTGGTGATTGTACAGGTGTATCCTCTGACATAGTAGCCTCTAAGTCATCCTTTGACCGAGGTGCTGATGTCTTGGATTCCTTTTTTTATTGTTTTTCAAAAAACCATGTTCCTTCTTCTTTTATGTTTTCTTTTTGGATTTCAATTCATCATCTTTGATCGAACTTCTCTTAAGGTTCCTTCTTTAGTAAGAGTTTCATAGACTTCTTCAAAGCTTGTGGGTTCATCTTGGATCATAATCTTTTCTTTGATTTTCTTTGATTTGTGACCTTTTGAAGAGAGACGTGATGATTTTCGTGGAGGCATGATTTAGGGTTTTGATTTGGAGAGAAAGAGTTGAAGGACGAGATGATGTTTTGGTAAGAAAGAGAGAGAGAGTATAAAACTGACAAAGGAACATATGGTTAGAGGAAGTTGAAAGGGCGCGAGACGAATGGTCTTATTATTTAATTTGATTTGCTTATTTTCCATACAAAATGCACTTTTTTTATTTTAATTATATTAAAGGTTAAATTTAATACATGCAACAAAATGTTTTAAAAAGGATAACACATTCCAATTTATTTCTCAAGAATTCAAATCTCATTTTATCCAATAGTTTGTAAAAATATTAGCACATTGATTCTCACTAGAGACAAAATCAATATTAATATTTCCATTTGCCACATGATCCCTAATAAAATGATGCCTAATTTCTATATGTTTAGATCTAGAATGATGCATAGGATTTTTATTAAATTGATTGCACTTGTATCATCACATTTAATAGAAGCGTTTTTATAATTCAATCCATAATCTTGTAATTGTTGTTTTATCCAAAGAATTTGTGCACAACAATTTCTAATTGAAACATATTCAGCTTCTGCTATTGATTAAGCACCTGAATTCTATTTCTTTGAAGACCAAGGAATCAATTTGTTTCCTAAGAATTGACAAATACCAGATACACCTTTTCTATCAATTTTGCATCCTGCATAGTCAGCATCTGAGTATCCAATTAATTCAAAAATTTCATTTTTGGGTTACTAGATTCCTTATTTTGCAGTGCATGCAATGTACTTGAAAATTCTTTTAACAGATTTCAAATGTGTTTCAGTTGGATTACTTTGAAATCTTTCACAAATACACACAGAAAACAGAATATCTAGTCTAGATGCAGTCAAGTACAAAAGAGAACCAATCAAACTTCTATATAACTTTCATTGGCTTTCTTACCTTGAGAATCAAGATCTAACCTGACATGGGAGCTCATTGGTGTAGCAACTTCTTTTGAATTCTCAAATCCAAACTTTTTCAAATTGTTTGGTATACTTCTCTTGGTGAATGAAAATTCATCTTTTGATTGTTTGATTTATAAGCCCAAAAAGAAGTTTAGTTCACCCATCATGGACATCTCAAATTCAGCTTGCATAAGCTTTGCAAATTCTTGACAATACTGTTCATTAGTTGATCCAAATATTATGTCATTAACTTATATTTGTACAACTAATATATCATCATTATAATGCTTTATAAATAGAGTTGTGTCAATCGTTCCTCTTTGATATCCACTTGAGATGAGATACTCACTGCATCTCTCATACCAAGCTCTTGGTGATTGTTTCAGTCCATACGAAGCTTTTCTTAATTTAAAAACATATTCAAGCTTAAATGGATCCTCAAATACAAGTGGTTGTTCAACATACACTTCCTCTTTAATATAACCATTCAAAAATGCACTTTTTAAATCCATTTGAAACAACTTAAAGTCTTTAAAATAAGCATAAGCAAGCAAGAGACGTATTGCTTCAAGTCTAGTAACAGGTGCATATGTTTCTTCAAAGTCTATTCCTTATTCTTGTGAATATCCTTTAGCTATAAGTCCAGCTTTATTTCTAACAATTTTTCCATTTTCATCTAATTTATTCTTAAAAACCCATTTAGTTCCTATGATAGATTTATTTTGAGGTCTAGGAACTAAGTTCCGAATATTATTTCTTTGAAATTGACTTAGTTCTTCTTACATAGCATTGATCTAATTATTATCATTTAATGCTTCTTCTATATTACTAGGTTCTATTTCAGATAACAAAGCAAAGTGATTTTCAAGTTCTTGTAACCTAGATCTAGTTCTTGTTCCATATTCTATATCACCAATATTAAGCTAGGGGGATGATGATTTATATTTCATGCTTTTGAACTTTCAGGATTGTCTATTTTAACTCCAGGTTACCTTCTGCCTTACTTTTTGACTTCTCAGATTTTAATTTCATCCAATTACCTTTTGCTGTACTTTCTGACTTAGTAGCTTTTTGCATTTCATTGGGTTTATTCTCTATTTTGTTTCAGAATTAAGTTTATTATCTTCATTTATAGGTGCAAACACATCGTCATCATCAAAATCATTTTTACTTCATCAATAAAGCGCACATTAATAGATTCAACTATTTTTTTGTTTTATTATAAACACTATATACTTTACTATTTTGTGAATATCCTAGAAAAATTGCTTCATCAATCTTTCATCAAATTTTCCAAGATTATTTGCATTCTTTTTCACAAAACATGTACATCCAAACACATGAAAATATGAAATAGATGGTCTTATTCCACGAAACAATTCATATGAAGTTTTTGTAGTGTGTGGTCGAACATATACTCTATTCATTATATAACAAGCAGTTGCAACAGCTTCAACCTAAAAATATTCAGCTATTCCACTTTCATTTAACATAGAACGTGTCATTTCTTGTATTGTTTCATTCTTTTTTTTAACTACTCCATTTTGTTGAGATGTATATGGTGCTGAAAAATTATGAATTTATTCTATATCTTCACAAAAAGTTATGAACAAAGCATTATCAAATTCTTTGCCATGATCAGTCTTAAAGAATGATAGAAAAACCTTTCTCATTTTGAAATTTGTTTAGCAAATTTTTGAACATCAAAAGTATCAGATTTGTGTTTTAAAAAGAACACCCATGTATATCTTGAAAAATCATCTTTATCACAAGTCCATATTTACTTCCTCCTAAACTTAAAGTTCTTATGGGTCTAAATAAATCAAGATGTAAAAGCTCAAGAGGTCTTTTTGTTGAGATCATATTTTTACTTTTATATGAGAAATTGAAACCATCTTATTCTTTAAGCAAGTTGCACATTTCACATCATACTTTTTATGCTAATTCTCGGCAAACCAACAAAAACCAACAACAATATTCTTTTTAGAAAGCTTTTCTAGTTGATTGAAGTTTACATGACCAAGTTTTTTATGCCAAACATGTATATTATCATTCATAGTCAGAAAACAACATTCAACATTCATATTAGATGGTGTGATAAGATAAATGTTTCTTTTTCTAAAACCTTCAATTAATTTTACTCCTTTAGAATCATATGCAAAACATTTATTTTTCTCAAAAGTCATTTGGTAACCTTTATCATATAATTGACTTATGCTTAAAAGATTATGTTGACATTTTCAATCATATATGGAGGATGATCAATAATACCTGTCCCGATTATTTTACCACGGCTATCATCACCAAATCTTACTTATCCTCTTTCTTTCCACATTATGCTAGTGAACAAAGAAGCATCTCCAGTCATATGACCTGAACATTCACTATCCAAGTACCAAGTTCCTTTTATCTATGCTTCTTGTTCCTGTAACTATGCACAGAAGTGATCAAACCTTTTTAGGAACCCAAACAAGATTGGGTCCCTGATAAGTTAAGCTCGTCTTATCTTGTTTCTTAACTTGATGTGTACTGAGCTTGTTTCTTTTGTAAAAACAATATTTTTCAATATGACCAACTTTATTGCAAAAGAAACACGTATAAGGATGTGTATTGTATCTTTGATTTACCTTTTGATGATAACTTTATCTTGGATACTCATTATTATATCCATACCTATAGTTTTTGCTGTACCTTTTGATAAGATATTTTTATTAAGAATACCTTCTGATGTAGCCTCTGTTGTTACTGTTCATGCTTGTTTTGACAGTTTGTTTAGCAGATTTGTTTACGGATTCATGTGCTTTGACAAATACTATCTTTTTACATTGCTTGACGAATTTCCACTTTCATTTCCAAGTCCATACTTGATAAAAGAAGGTCTCTAACTACTTATAAGCATATTTAACTTCTTGTCACTCTCATTACACTTATTAAAAGTATTCTTAATAGATTGAGACAAATCTTCTACTCTTCCTTTTAAATCTTTAATCTCATTTTTTCAAAACATTATTCTCTTTCTTTAAAGCATCAATTTTAACAAACAATTTCTCATTGTCATTCTTTAAAATATCATTTTCATCAATAAGTAACTTATTTGTTTGACTTAAAGCATCTTTTTCATTCTTTAAAGCCTTATATCAGCATCAAGTTTAGAGATTTTTGAATCTGCCTTTTTAAGAGCTTTTAGCTGCTTTTTCATCTCATAATACATTTCATTTTTACTCATTTCATCTTTGGAATTAGAATTTACCTTGGATGTAGCCATTAGACACAAGTTGGCCTCTTCTTCATCTTCACTTGCACTTTCTGATGCATCCAAGTCGCTCTAAGTTGCCATCATTGCTTGGGTTTTCTTTTTAAACTTCTTCATCTTTTCCTTCAGGACTAGACACTCGTATTTGATGTGACCAAGTTGTTTACATTCATAGCAAACAATCTCCTTCCTTACTTTCTTTTCCTCCTTTTCTTCAAAGCTTTTTCCTGCATTAAATTTGTTTATACTTATTGTAATTTTTGAACTTCTTACCTTTCTTCAAAAGTTTATTCAATCTTCTTGCAAGCATGCCGATATTCTCCTCTTCATCATTGTTGTCATCATTAGAGTCGGATTCCTCAATGGTTACTTTCCTTGCTTTAAATGCTATTGCTTTTGAATTGCTGTTGATTTCCTTAGTTGTATTGAGGTGTGATTCATAAGCTAGCAGCTTCTCCCTCAATTGACTAAGTGTAAGCTTGTTTAAGTCTTGAGCTTCCTCAATTGTTGTCTTTTTAGCATCCCATGACTTTGGCAATACTCAGAGTATCTTCCTAACAAGATCAAAATCATCCATTTTCTTTCCAAGAGAGTTTAATTCATTAGTCACAGCAGTAAAGCGATTAAAAGCATCCTTGATTTTCTCACCAGGTTTTATTTTGAATAATTCATATTGTTATAATAAAGCATTAATCTTTGTTTGCTTAATGGTATTGGTTCCTTCATATGTATTAGACAAAGTATCCCAAATATCTTTTGCTTTTTACAAGAGGAAATTAATAAAATTCAGATGGAGCTAGTGTTGTGAGTAAGAGATTCTTAGCCTTATTATTCTTCTCTATAAGCTTTAGCTCGACATCAGTGAATTCAGCTTCATCAGTCATTGTGTCACACCCCAAGGGATACCTTAAACGTAACAGTCTGTCACACTCAACATTAAAGCTTAAGTATGACTACCTTAGCCATTCCCAGAAGCTTTGATATTAAGTGTAAGGCATGCTCTCACAATTTTAGAGGACCATACATGAAATAATGAAGCTTAAGAAGATATAATAACAAATTAAGAAAAAACGATTCATAATATTCATTTGTTCATATCAATAATTTTATAAAACTTAGGGGCATTCCCCAGTCACAAATCTATTACAAGAATATTTCTACATCTTATCCAACACTAAACTTCATATAGAAATTCCTTAACCCAAAAGGAAAATACTTGGTTGTAGGGTCCACGTGGCCTCAACCACAAATAGGTAAACTGCAAAAGATATCTATAAGGGTATAAGCTAATAGGCTTAGTAAGAACTATTTCCATAAACAACTTCTTGTAACGAAATTCAAACAAGTTGTTTAAGAAGACAAATGAAATGCAACATACACGTGGGCAAACAAGGCATATAGTTTTCCGGGAACTATATGTTAAATGGATTTACGCCCTCCATTCAGGGTTTGGGGATACATAACCCAAAAAAGTAGTTTTAATTAAAAAGATTTTATGCTTTCGATCAATATCGTCAATCATATTAAGTCTACTTGAATTGAACCTTGCTTTTGGACTTTCCGCCAAGCATTTCCTTCATATCCCCAAGCAATCGCTTTCGGTCACTCCGCAAAGTGTTGCTTTCGACCTGAGCTACAATCCTTCTCACCCAAGGATAATTACTCCATACAATGTGACTCACTTCATGGTATACATGAATCCATTTATTTATGATATCATAGCATCATTATTATCAAATTTAAGGTGATCATAGAATCTCATACAAATCAAGTGTTACACTAAAACAAACATTAAATCAATTTCGAACTCGATATTCTTAGGATCCTTTCAATAAATTATCTTACATACATATCCATTTATCTTTTCTTAATTCTAATGCGACTAGATTACAAGCACAATCAAGTAAAGCATTTTAAGGAAATAAACTCACGATGCCATGTCGTCAATTCTTCTAATTTGATGAGTTGCTCACACAATCCACTTAGTCGAAATAGTCCTTGGGGTATAGGTATCCTTTCTCGGTATCACCTAGTCAAAGAAAATACCCAAAATGAGTATTTCTTGATGACTTTCTTGAATTTTGACAAAGCAATGTCATGAGAACATCAAAGTTCGTATAAAGGAGAATTCCAATTTGAAATGGCCATAACTTGGTCATTTTAACTCGGAATTGTGCATATAATATACCGATTTCTACCTACTTAAAAAAAATCTAACCATTTCTAAAACTATTTTTATCAAACCAAACCATTTAGGCCCCGAAAAAGTGATGATCAGATTCACCACAAATTTTTCTATCTTAAAAACAATTTTGTTTCAACATTAAATCATTCTAAAATTATTTGATAAATACTTAGTTATCTATATAGTTGAAAAATTCTCTTTTTATAGCTACTTAGCTCATATTTATTCATGCTTAAGTGTTTGTTGTCCAACTATCTTTCTTGAGTAAAACAATGTCAATTAGGAGTTTTAGAAAACTATAGTTTACAAGAAATTCATTTTGTAAATCTTTTGAAACGGATACTTTGATTCTTTTGTTTTCAAAGAATTACTTTATGTTTAACTTATTTTTCCTAGATGATTTTTCGAAAAGTAATTTTTCTTCTTTCTAAATTCTTCTTTTCTAAATTCTCCTTATCAGTGCTACTCTTCTTATTTGTTTTCTATACCATTTTTCTTTGACTTTTTATTTGAAAAGATCTTAATTTAAAAATTCTCATTCCTTTCTCATAAGGTTTCCTTTATATTATGTTTTCATAGAAACCATTTTATATCAAAAAATCATCTTCTTCTTTGAAAAACAAGGTGATTTAGAAATGATATAAAAAGCTTTTCAAAACAAAAGTAGTTTCTAAAATTGTAGTGAGTTCTTCTTATAATTTGGAAAGGAATGACTTTATTTTTGTTAAATCATAGATTTTATATTTCATATAAACTTATTCCTAAGTGATAAAATCTACCTTTTATCAAATATTTTAGAGCTTGGAAATATTGGACAATAATCTTAATGGCATGATTTGAGATATATAATAGCAAGCAAAAATAACATAAATAAAAATAAAGTCAAGTATTGGGAGTTTTAGCTTCTTCAAGGCTCCCGGAACTAAGAAGTAGACTAGTCCCAAAAGAAAAATAAAATGAAAGAAAGAAAAATTTGTTTTGACTTGATGAGGATAACTCTAAGAGTAGAGACTAGTCTTAAATCAACAAGAAATAAATAAATTACTTTGCATGGAAATAAATAAATTGTAAGTGAGCTTATATGCTCTAAAGAATATATATATATATATATATATGAATAATAATACTTAGATATAATAACAATAGTATGAACAAAATAACAACATAAACATAAATAGATTTCCATGAACAAGAACAATACATGAACATAATGTAGCTTCCATAACATTTAGTTTTTGGAAACTCACACCATGGTTATATAAAGTTACATGACATGAGAAGAAGAAATTATAAAGAAAAGTTTACCTAAAGAAGGTTTTTGAAGTGTTATGTGGTTACGAGTTATGTGTAGGTAGAAAGTGGTCTTGAGATTATTTTGAGAGTTTGAGAGGATATTTGGAGAGAGTTTTGAGAGATTTTTGTAGAGAAATTTGTGAGTGATAATTGTATAAAAGAAGGAAAGAGAGAGGAGGGTATTTATAGGAAACGAAGAGTGAATTTTTGTGTGATTTAAATAAAGATAAAATAAAACAAATTGAGAGGGAGATTGGGGGGGGGAAGAGGAGAGGGGGGCGCATACCGGCCATACATTGAGAGGGGGAGAAAGAGTGTTTTATTTTGTATTTTTGTTAAATAATTGTAATATTAAGTAAGGTAGATATGAAATAAAGTTATGGGAAAGATAAAAAGTAAAAGTTATAGGTTATGGTGTTGTAAGAGTAGGTTATAAGAAAAAGTAGAGAGAAAAGAATAGTGTAGAATAGTAAAGAATAGTGTAATATAAAGTAGACTTGACAATTTAAGTACCGGTAGTAAGAAAATACGCGTATAATTATGATATTTGATATTTTTAGTTACCAAAAAATTATGAAATTGATATTTTTGAAAACCTTATATTTTTACGAGTCTAACGGTATATTAAGAATATTTTTACTATTCCGATTCCCGATACACATTTTCATTTTTCAAGAATTATGTCCGTTCGGGTTCAAAACGATTCGCAGTTTTACTAATTTGATCTTTTTAAGCTTCCTTATGTAATTACGCACTATTCTACATACTAAACTCTTACTTTCTCCAGGTTGCTTATTCGGGATTGTCAGACTTAATTTATTACGTCTAACTAGGGTTTTGTTGACTTTAGGGTTTCGGTTGACTTCCAGATTATGGTTTTAAGCTAAACCGATTCCAAAAGTTTGGAGGTTTACACATTGTCACTTGAGTATCTCCAAATGCTATCACTTGCCAAGAACCATAGTCATTAGCTTTATGTAAGTAGACATGCGCATTTTCCAATACAAATAATTTGTGCCATCAAAATAAGGAGCTCGGTTAATAGCAATGTTATTTTCAGCCATTTTTTGAAAAGATCACTCAATTGAAATAAATAAGCATTGTTCCGATACCAATTGTTGATCCTAATAGAATAACCAAGAGAGGGGGTGAATTGGTTGTTTAATAAAAAATTTCGCTTTTTCAAAACTTAAATAAATTCACACTACTTGGTTAATCAAGTTATAATGGCTTTTAAACTTACTTGAAAACAACAAACTTAATTACTAATATTTTTGAACAAAATTTGAATCAAAAGAGTTCACTCATATTCACAAAAGATCAAACAATAATTTCGAAGTTAAACTTCTGGTTTTACTCTCTGATTAACTCCCTGCTTAAGAAAATATATTCGAGTTACTCTCTGATTTACTTTTTGAGTATATAACACAGCTGAGAAAAACAATCAATTATGCACAAAATAAAGAGAGATAAGAGAAAAGAGAGTGCAAAATCGATTTATAGAGGTTCCGCCTTGAACGTCGGTCTTCTCTTCCAGCTCCAAGCCAGGGACCCGGTATTTTATACCGGTATGTTCCACTATATCTAAAAATCAATCAAGTTACAAGTTGTCTTTGCTAAAACACTTGGCTACAATGCACTCAGCTTGATTTTCCAAGCTTCTCCTTAAGCTAATAATCAATCTACTGAGCCTATTTGTAATTCTTAATCTCACACAAGGTGAATAAATCTATATAAGAGGAAATAGAATGTGAATCCTCAAATTTTCAAACAAATAAGAACAATTAAAGTGATAGTAATTTGCGTAAATGAAAAAGGAAATTCGTGTTCTCTATTTGCTTTTTACTTTTCACGTGATTGTACTATGCTTCTCTATTTTTAGGCACATATACTTATCCTTGTTTCTTCCAACGGCTGGGACTTTAAGTGGATAAGCTTGGTTTGTGATATTGTGCTTGATTTTAGAATAGGATCAGCTTATTTTAGTCTTCTTCAACTGCAAAATTTGAATGAGTTGTTATCTCGTGTTTCGCTCCAATAGATAAGATTGGGTATCCAACAGCTGAGATAATAATCTTAATCTTGAATTTTTTAATTTGATTTGAGAAGTTGTTGACGAATTTTAACTTATGGTACTGTTCACATGAAAATAGGATCGTATCTTCTATAATTTGTGAATTCCTTGTATGGACAAATATTCATCAAACAATTTCCTTGCATATCTGAATCATATCTTCTATATTCCCAAAGAAAAACTTGAATAACCTGTAGAAAAGTCTTTCTTGTAGATCACATGATTTTCCTTTTTGTCAAAAACATTATTTTCCCAAAAATAAACTTTAACTCAATAAAACTTGAATCCCCATGGATATTTGAACCAACTTAGTGGAACATAATTGATCGTATTACCAAATACACTCAACTTTGGAGCTGGGTCTTTAAAATAACAAATCCATCAAGAAAAATTAGATCTGGAACTTGCTGTTCGTATTTTGCAACTTTTACAAGTTTACAAGTGTAATCTCTTATGTACCTTCTAACTATTTTATTTCACTTGTAAACCAGTGGAATGCCTTTTGAGTAACCTTTTGACTGTTCATTTATTCTTGAAAAAACTTTCCAAACTTTCTGATATACGTTCTGAATTGAGTCTCTTTTGAACACATTTTCATAAACCAACTTTCATCATATTTAAATACTGCACACTTTAATAAATTTGTTAGTAATTACTTAATCATTTTTGTTATCATCAAAATCATTATTTGAGAGAAATCAACACTATTAAATATTATTTGCATATATTACCTCAATTTACGTGTTAGAGATCGGATGTTTGAATTGTTTAGCATAAGGATTCCAAGTCAAAAGATTATTGGATTTTCATTTTGTTTTCAAAGGTACTCTTTTTCTTAAGGTTACGGAATTCCATTATTTGATCTCATTTAGGATTTCTAGAGTTCGGTTTTAACTTGGCTCGATTTTGGGTTCTAGTTTTGATATTAGCTCTAAGATTCTCATTTAAGAGTATCGAAAAATTTAAAGGCTTCCAATATTTGCCCTTACCTAACTTGTGAGAGTACATAAGGGTCATTAAGATAATATTAGCATAAGTTTTTGCCATTTTTGATAATTTGATGTCATCATTAATTGCTTATTGAGTAATATTGAGTTTTTTTCTTAAGATTATTTATCGTTGTTACCTTTGATCATGCATCATGTCGGTTAATTGGAACAACTAGTTCGATTCTCTTTGATGTGTAATATCCAATGATAGCTTGTTCATAACTTTTAATTTCAATTTTGCATAAATAATAAAAATTTTAAAATATCTTACAAATCCTTAGAGTGCATTATATCGCTAGATTCATAAAACACAACAATGTATGAATTAGTTGTCACCTTCATGCTTTTATTTGCAAATCCATATCATACATAGTGAATACCTACTTTGTCTCTATGCAAGCATTCTAAATCCTATTGTAGCATAATAAACTCATATAAGGAAATAATCATCAAAAGATTAATATGCCTAAATTATAATTTTTTATGTTAACTTTATTTTCAAACTTAAATTTGCAAAAGTCTTGAATATGGCCAACAATAGTGGACTGGTTAGTTGCTTGGTCTAATCAAGCTATCTTCTTCTATTGTGATCCCTCTTACAGATCGATTCAGGGTCCTTCCTGTATTGATCCAATCTATGTACAAGGGTGTTTTTCTTTATGTTTTTCCATAAAGAAGAAGAAGAAAACCTAATCATTGATGGTTTCAATGGCATAAGCTATTCATTAACATGGATATTAGCAAATCCATAAACAATTCTTAGTTATTATCTCCATAGCAACGTCTAACTTTTATCTTTAAATTACAAATCCACATATATCTAACCCTCCCCTGATTTTTGTTTAAGTTTCCATACATCTTCAATCTCATAATTATTGTCAACATGATTTGTGATATGTCATAATATGTTAAATTTTAAGTTTTAAGTAACAATTTGCAGATAGGATAAATTAGATCGAAAGGTATCAATATTTAAGGGTAAATTCATTTACGATATCAATGTTTCATATGGTCTAGAAGAAGAATCAATGGCCATAAGGTATGGACGTTTTGCAAAATGAATTAAATAAGATTAATAATTGATCATTAATAAAAATTTAGGAAACTTAGTTGTAAAATAATCAAAATGTTGATACCAATGTTGACACCTCATTTGATTCATTTTACAAAACTTTGATACCTTTTTTTAACGTATTGAAACATTATATCTTAAATAAATTTATCCACAAATATTAATACCTTCAAATGTAGCTTACCCTTTGGATATATGACCACGATAAGATTGGTTTCATACCTCAATCCATAAGTCATATTGTTTTGCTGAACTTATCACCATCCATTTTCACAAATTTCTCTTGTAGATACCTACGATCTTGAATTCATTTTTATGAGTAATATATTCAAAATATCAGGAAATGGTCATGACAAACCTTATCATTGATAGTCCCATATTGCTCATTCTTGTTTCCTCGGTCTCTTACCATGGAAAACTGCTTTATTGTTATCGATTTAATGTGGAAATATCATGAATGAGATTTATGTAAGATTCCACCCTTTTTTTTAACTCCGGTGTGCCTTGAATTTTAGAGAAATTTCTTGTCCATTTAAAAGACTTATAAGGAAGGAGTAGGTTATGAAAAGGCTTATATAATAGCCGGGGGTTCGGGCAAATTACCTAATTGCCCTACATTATAAATATTTTTAAGGGTTATTTGAGTTTGTCCAACCATCCCCTAGCAATGTTTATAGAAAACCTTTATATAATTTATCTATCTTGGGGTTGTGTTTTCTCTAATATCATTTGAGGCAGACATGCTTTCTTCCCTCATGATTGGACTAATAATGATTTGATTGTTGTTTTCACTGGGTAGACTTCATTTCACCAAAATGTGAAACAATACTCTAACATATCACAAGACTTCCTTGTTACTTAAAGTAAATAGGTTTGAATAAAATTTTATCACCTTCTCCTTTATTTTTCTCTCAATCCTAGATATATTTTTTCTCATTCAATATAGGAGTTAGCCTTAAATTTGTTGGCCCACAAGAATTTCCTCATTTTTAAAAAAACTATTTACTTTCTCTAAAAAATTAATATGATTTAGAGTTTCTTGGTTAAGATTAGAGGCAAACTCAAAGTCAAGGAGTTAAATTGATCATTTATAAACTCTTTCTTCTTTGAAAAATTCCAAAAATATTTTTCGTTTCATTTTCTTTTACTAAATTCTTTCATGAACATAGAGAAATTAGGTAAAAGATGAATCCACTTCAATCTCACAAACTCCTTTAAACTAAGATGGTTCACCTGCATTAGCTCAAACCAAAATAGTTAAAGTTTCTTTAGTTCCTCCATAAATATGACAGTAATGAGTAAAATAGGCTGATAATGGGTGCATGTAATATAAGTTGTTTTACTCGCTTTAGGAAATAAGAAAAATCTAAAATCATTAACTGTTACATAAATTCTTTTCATTTTAGTATTAATAAGACTTTTAATATCCTTGCCCATGTTGCTCTAAGTTAAAGAATAGCCACAAAACCAACATTTATAAGACTATGGATGTTCATACAAGATTAGACAAGTGAGCTTTGATTTACTTTTTGCACGCCCCTCCCCCCTTCCCTATTTTTCTTGTCATTTAACACAGTGTAAAATCTTCTATGACAAGCCATGCCCATTAAGAATCTCCATGTCTATTCCAAGTTACTCCATACATACATACATACATATGTATATATATATCCATCCTTTCTCATAACCTAGTACTTGCAAATATGGTAGTTCAAAAATAAGAAAAGTTTAAAAACAGTACTTAGACTTGCATGTGAACTTCTTAGTGCAAGGTGGAAAAGGTTTTGACAAGGACGTTATAAGAGTTTTGTAGCACTATGTCGCCACTTAAAACCCATAATGTCCACATTAATCATATAGCCGGAGCCCAATCTTATTTTTAAATCATCTACCACTGCCACAATATGACCTATATTTATTTCATATTTGGGTATGAATGTTTGGTTCATCTTATTTTTTGTCTATTTGGTGCTTTTTTGGTCCTTACTCATGGGGATCAAAATTTTCTTTTTCAATTGTTTAAATTTATATTGTAAATCTTTTCTCCTAAAGTATGTGAATTTTGCCTTTTAATTTCTAAAACCAAATCACTATCTTCATCATAACCATTAAATGAAAAAAAAAAAAGAGAGGATATGAATAAGACAATTTTCTAAATTTCAAACGAATATAAATTAGATATGAACAAATACAGATTAAATAATATACAGAAAAAAACTCTAAATAGACCGAGCCTACCTGCATCTGTTTGCTAAAGAAACTTTTGTATTTCATTCAAAAACCTTGGAGGGCATGTGTTGAATGCCTTCCATGTTTATGTCACTCATTGTTTTGTTAAACATTGATAATGAAACTCTATACCATGACATCAGCCCAATTCTAAGATCTTTTAGTTTCATTATTTAAACTTTTAGCTTGCATGGCCGATGGTTTAGAAACACTCCACCAAAGTTGGTCTTTTTTTTTTTTTTAATCCAACATCTATAGCCAGCACTCCCCTTCTCATATCACCTAAACCGCTGTGAAGATTTGGTGGGTCTACTAAAACATTTCTTCTCACTAAAACTCCTTTTCACATTTTCTTTGTATGACTACTCCCAGTTCAACATCTAAATATAAGTTTAAAGACTATAAAAACAGAAACGAAAAAAGGGGGAAAAAAAAAAAAGACAGCCTTATTCACTTCTACATGTAGGAAAAAAAAAAAAAAAAAAAGATTGCAAGACAAGTGATGTAAACTTAGAGACCACTTGATCACCATGCATCCCCTTTGCAAAATTTACTTTCCACTACCATAAAGCCTACAAGATATGTGAGATGTGGCCAAGTTATGGCTATTATCCAATAGCGATACACCTCCCTCTCCTATCAATACTCTTAAGACATATGGGGTAAACAACATATTCTCTCTACACCTAAAATCCTCAAAATAGCTGTTACCATGTTCTTTCCTATAATCTCCTAGAGTCTTTGCTAACTTGAATGTGAAGCACTAGCTTAGCTCCTAGCACCCTTAACTCATGTTTACTAATTTGCAAGCCCTCCCTCTACTTTTGAAGCATAAGAACACTAATTTGGTCAAGTTTAAGACCTCTAATGAAAACTAATGGGTAACAGACTAAATTTGACATATATTACAAATCTATTATATGCGTGTACCATTTTTTATGCCAACTTTCTCTATTTGTAGAGCATGAGAACACCTTTAGTCAAGCCCAAAGACTACTAATTAGAACTAACACTATAGTTGGATGAATGGAATGGAATCAGTATTCTAGCTTTATTTCCACAAAATATCCATTCCTTGTTTGGTTTGTGAAAAATTCTATCAAAAGAATATCTATTCCATGCGATACGGAATAGATACGGAATCATCATTCTTTCCTTTCACTGGAGGAATGACTATTCCTGATAAAAACAATATATTTTGTTTCAAAAATACCCCTAACTATAAATAAAGAATTGTTATTATTTTCCAGCCTTATTCCATTCTAGTGAACCAAACGTATCGAAATGAAAACAGATTGTGGTACATATTACAAGTCTATTATATTTTTATATTTTTATTATCTATTATACATATACTTTTAGATATTATATTTTTATAATTTTATTATCTATTATACATATACTTTTAGAACTTTTTCTATTGTTGTTCAAAAATAAAAGTTTATTTCAAAACAAAGGGTTTTTTCCCATACCACTTCTTAAGATGCAATATATCTCATATTCTTTTAATATCAGTGCTCGATTCTTTTACTCGACATGGTTAGAGATGAAATTAGGGAAGAAACACCAAATGATCTATTAAAAAAACCTTTATCAATTCATGGAAAGTTATAGCAAGATGAATCATTTCCATTGCATTATAACCCTTCGCCCATTACAAAATAAATACACCATCGATTGATTAATGGAAAGCAGCAAAAAGATGGATATCTCCACTACATTAGAGCCCCGATCAATAGCTCTCCTTTCCTTTCCTTTTTCCTATTCTTAGTGATTACAACATTTAGAACTCTTTTGAGGATTTATTTTGGGTTTTCATGCTCATGTGTTGATGACTTGGATTTACTTCATTCAAATCAATGGGATTTGTGCTTGTTTTATTGGTTTAATTGTTGAAATCCTCATAAAATTGACATTTATTACTTAAGTTGTTGTTTTTAGTTCAATTAAGCATAAAAAAAAAAAAAAGATTGAAGATGATTTGATCAAGAATTGGAACTAAAATAGTAAAATAGGGAATCCTAAGTTGAATCGTACTCGTGGTTGCTTCCCCTCATCATCTATGCAGACTCAAACTGGACGTGTTTAAATTGAGGGGAGAACATCGAGTAAAAGAAATGGAGTCAATCATGGCTAGAATGGTGTCTGCGGTTGACCCCACGGTTAACATGGTGACAGATGCGAACAATGATGAAATGCAAGTCAAACTCAATCGCGGTTGGAACCATGCCCGTGAATGGACCCCTAATATATGCACCGGATTTTGTTTTAAAGTTTGTTACATAATTTTACCTCATCAGCAATATAACCATTATTTACAGCTAGTTTGTTATGAATAGAAAGGCATGTACAATAGTAGAGTGTAGAGAAGGATTCTTGTGCTCATAGTAGTTTTTAATCATAATTTCTCATTATTTCTCTAAATCAG
The DNA here is from genome assembly GCA_024138025.1 of Combretum micranthum. NCBI lineage: Eukaryota > Viridiplantae > Streptophyta > Magnoliopsida > Myrtales > Combretaceae > Combretum > Combretum micranthum. The sequence continues at coordinate 18,256 of JAMXBD010002649.1, forward strand.
TGCTCAGTTTGATTAACCTTATGGAGAAAAAATTGATTTTAGCTTAGATTTTGTGGAACCAAAGCTTGATTGAAGTGATTTACTTATGCATTCATTGAAATATAGGTGAATTTTTGTAACTAATAGTTTAAGTTGCATTCTTGAATTTACGTGTGTGTATCATGTGGATTCATATCTGATTTGAATTGAATAGATTGAGAAATCATTCTTTTGAATAGAACTAAACTATTAATAAGGAATGCTCATAACATTTAAGGATAAAGTAGTGAGACCCCTCTATCACTTGGTTGATTTTTCATGAAACATGATTGTTAATCAAAGGACTCTTGATCTTAATGCAAATCTAAGTTACTAATAGCTAGGAAGAGATTCTATTTTTTTACTTAAGTTTAGGCATTAATGACACTCGAGAGAGGCATTAATACATTTTCATGAATTCAACAATGCATGAAGTTCAATAGAGATCTCACTAAGATTGTTTTTATGGAATTACATGATAAGGATTTGGTGAAGCAAGATCTAAGCTCTTCTTTACAATTTGAACCTATCTTTCTTTAGATTGATCTGAAACTTGTATATAAGTAGCTAGTTTTTTAATATCATGTATATAATGCATTTGCGAATTGCTAGGCTAGATAACAGATGAAAGTGAGTGTGATAGGTGCTGACGATCTCTTGGAATATAACCGAATTGTTTTTATGCTATTTCGGTTGGTGTGATTTTCTATGAGAGTTGTTAAGTCTTTTAGCTTTCATAAATTTTTAAAGCTTTGTGTTTTACACATGATGATCACAAGTACACATAAACCAAGTTTTATGGCATTGTTGGCAGGGATCACCATTGAATTCATTTTTGAACTTCACCATAGCACTAATTGAAAGCTTTAGCCTAATAACCTAGTCATCAATATATTGTTAAATCACTTACGATTTAATCTTTTCTAGTTTGATATTTTACTCTATTTTTGACAAATTGTTCTAGGTATGACAAGCAAGAATAATTTTGAATCACTGTGTGCTCAAATGGACCACTTGATCCAAAGAATGGATGAAGTTACAACAAGGAGAAATGAAGATGTAGCTAGGAATTTTGATTTGAGTTTCTATGATTTTGTATATTATGAACATGTGGATTTTCTCAGAAATTCTTATGCTCCTCCTTATCATCTAAATACGAGGTATGATCCAATTATGATAGAGTCCCTTCCAAGGCTAGAATTCTTATTATCTTAATTTAAGTTTTCAATAAGGATATTCACCTCAAAGAGTTCTTTTACAAAGATCATGTTTAGAGAAATTGTTTATGTCATTCATAAAGAATTCAAAGGTTCATTATCAGCAAATAGAGAAGATTTTAAGAAGCCATGAAAATTCTTTGAAGAACTTGGAAGTTCAAATGGATTATGTAGCCAAAATGCTTCTAGAGAAACCTCTAGAGCAAATACAAGCAATAACACAGAGAAGTGGAAAAAAACTTCAAGTTCAAGAGAAACAACAAAAGCAAGTTGAAAAAGAAGAAGACAGAATTGTGTCACATGAGGAGAGTAAGGAAGATGAAAAGAAAGAGATTCCTTCCGTCAAGACATATAAACCACCTCTTGCTTATCTAGCAAGAGCTAAAAAGAGGAGAGATAAGGAGCAATTTTAGAAATTCTTTGAACTCTTCAAGCAACTTCACATAAATCTACCACTAATTGATGCCTTATCTCAAATGCCAAAGTATGCCAAGTGCCTTAAGGAACTTCTTTCTAACAAAAAGAAATTAGAGGAAATTTCTATGTTGACACTTCGAAAAGAATGTATAGTTGTTCTCCAAAACCAATTTCCAAGAAAAATGAAATTCCAAGAAGCTTTATCTTTCCATGCTTGATTGGAAATTTACCTATTAAAAAAACTTTGACTGATTTGGGTGCTAATATAAATTTGATGCCTTATAGCATGCTTAAAAAGTTGGATCTAAGAGAACCAAAAGCTACTCAGATGAGCCCTTAGCTAGTTGATAGATCTACTAGATATCCGAGGTGATTATTGAGGATGTTTTTGTGAAAGGGAAGGATTTTTATATTCCTCGTTGAGTTTGCCATCTTTTGATATGGATGAGAATGTACATCTGTCCCTTATTTTGGGAAGACCATTTTTAACGATAGCAGGGGTAGCTATTGATGTGAAAGATAGAAAATTGGCATTACATGTTGGAAATTATGAAGTGGTCATTTGTTTATCTGAGTGTATTAAACAATTATTGAATAATGACGATGATTGTTTTGCCTCAGATGTTCATGATCCTGAGATTTCTAATGTTATGCAAGAAAATGTTCATGATGATGTTTTAAATCTATGTTTGAAACAAGGGGTTGATGTTAAGATAAATTCCAAGCATATGATGGAAGTGGTTGCTCAACTTAGAGCAAATGAGGAGATGAAAAAAGATTTAGTTAAGGAAAGCATAGATAGAGATGATATTCTTGTTTAAAACCTTCTATCGAAAAGGCACTGGATGTAGAATTGAAACAATTATCGAATCATTTGGAATATGTTTTTCTTGAGAAAAATTCCAAACTCCTAATAATCATTTCATCCAAGCTTGATGGCGACCATAAAGAAAAGTTGTCGAAGGTGTTTGTGGAGTGGGTGCAGTGTGTGTTAAAACACGAAGTGAGATTTTAAAAAAAAAAGTAAATTACGTTGAAAGATCACAACGTTTGGAGGTAAGTTTATTTTCAATCATAACATTTCAAAAAGTTCAAACAAATGTCATAACGTTTGGTAAAATATCTTATGAGATTTAATTAAGTATTTCTCCTATTGATGTACATCAATGGGGCCTTAAAAGAAGGGTTTTTTGAATTTTAGTTAAATATTTCTCTGGTTGACATGCCAATGAAGATCTCAATTAACCCACTTCTCTAAATGTTGAGACCTAAAATGAACTTATCCCCAAGCGTTATGACCTAAAATGAACTTATTTACTAAATATTGTGACCTCTTTTGAAATTTTTGAAGTGTTGTGACCTAAAATAAACGTATCCGCAAACATTATGACTTTCTAGTATAATGTACCCTTTTTAAAAAATAATAAAGATTGCTAATAAATTCTATTCGACTTCGCTCACACAACTACCATTTAAGCAAGCACACCACTGAAATAGTATAGAAAGAATTAGGTCATATTGCTTAAGGATTATTAGCATCTACCATACTCACTTTTCATTTATTATCTAGCCAAAGAAAGATTTAGAAGAACATGATAAACAACAAAAAGCTAAGATAAGGTCAAAACTAATTATGTACAAGTTTTCAAGGTAAATTAAGGATTTAAGTTTGTTACTGCAAGAAGGAGCATAGGGTTTGCTTCAACAAGTACTTATCATGTGAATTCTTGACAAACTCAAAGAATTGTTTGCTAGGAATAATTATACCATCGGATTCACTAAGGTAAGTTAAAATCTCTCTCAAGGTCAAGAACTCTAGATCTAAGCTAGATCACAAGAATCTCTTCCAAGCTATCAACAACCTAGACCTGCATAAAGATTAACAATCCTTTGATTTAAAACCCTTTTAATGAATTTAAAACCAAGTGATAGAAAAATTCACTATCCTTATCTAGGCGGTTATGACCAACTTTATTAGCAGCCTAGATCTATTTAAAAGAATGATTTCTTAATCTGTTCATTTAAAATCAAACGCGAATCTATATGGTGTACTCACATAAACTCATAAGTTAAGGTTCAAGTTGCTAATTACAAATACCTAGTCAATATTCAATTAAAATGCGAAGAAAACACATGAATAAGGTCTTGGGTTCCCTAAGTTAAGATAATTATTTCTTCATGGATGTAAACATTAAACACAAATTTAAGAGAAATAATATGAACTTAAAGATGAAAATTACAGATTAAGCACAAAAATCTTGTAAGAATATTAATATAAATTTACTTAGAAAACTTGATTCTCTAGTAAGAAGAAAGGTTTTTCTCACTAAAAATTCTCACACTACTCTATTATGTGTCAAGAATTTATTACATATGGTACCACTTTTTTTTTTCGCAATGCCTTTGCATGTTATTTATAGGTGTCAGGGCATAGAAAACGTGAAAATTTTATTCACTAACATGACAAATTCTTTTTAATAGAATTCGTCCTTATCTTCATGCGCGTATGCAGGGCAGCATACTCATGATAGCAAGGATAAGGTCACTTTTGGTAGTTTGGATCATGGGTTCAAAGATTAATCATGGTAGATGTAAACTCCCTAATTTTACACAACCTGACTTTGGTAATTGGCAAGAATATAATATAAAAATCTTGAAGAAAGATTGAGAAAAGTCACAAACTCTTGATTTTTCATGATTTAAGAATATTAGAATATAAACAGTTTAATTATAGTTTAAGAAATTAGAATCATTGTTAATAAAATTTCCCCTAACATTTTTGCAATCAATGAGTGATGATAAATCAAATAATTAATGAAGTAATTATTACGACTCTAGTAAACTTAAAAGAATTATCAATAAACTTTGAAAAATAATTAGAAAAACAATAAATATACCTCAAAAGTTTTCAAAGAGGAATAGCATATTTAATCACTAAGCAAAACCTTAACTTTAACAAATAAAGATAAATATATCTCTGGATTCATCAAACAAGTAAAATTAAATAACATCTAACAAGTAAATTTCCAAAGTAATCATAAATAATTATTTTATAAATTTATAATTAAAGATAATCGTAACCCCTTAAAGAAACTAATAATACCACATTCTTTATGAGTAAAACCTCTTAGAAGTCACTTAAATCATATAAATAATTTATCATAAGAAAATATCTAAAATATATAAAAAAGTAATTATAATAAAATAGAAAGGCTCTAAAATTAATACCCATAAAATATTTTACATTACTAAATTAATCATGTGGTTATTTTAGGCACATAATGCATAATAAATATATGATAACCTATTACTACAATTTACAATAACAGTAGTATAGCATCACAAGCAATTAACAATATATATTGTAGTAAAAAAAATAATTAATATTATTTTGTCATATAATAATAATACCATAATTGATCAACATATGAAGACAATTTTAATAAGTTAACAATATTAAGACCATAATTATTATATTACTAATATTGTATTAATCATGATAACTTACCAACTTCTAACAATGCTATATGATTTATAAATATATTATAACCAATATCGTAATATTAGTAAACTATTGTAATAAGTACCATTATAATTTAACAATTATACTTATAATATATACGTAATTATCATATCAATATAACGTATAATATAACAAGACCCTAGAGTTAATTATCTAAGGAAACTTACAATTATTGGCACGAACTACATATCTGACAAGCCATTTGATTCCTTGAATACTGCTTCATATAATTATAACAGAAAACAAGCAAACAAACAAAATCAAGAAACATGATAATATGATATTAATTAAATAATGTAGACTGAGATCATACCAGAAAATTAATTAGAATTTTGGTAAAATAAATAAAACACATCGTACACCCTAAAATTCGCATTAGAACTAAAATCCTAAACCATATTAGATCAAACCAAATCTCAAAAACCTTAGATTGAAACACATAAATCTTATAACCCTGTAATATCATTAAATTAAATTAAATCCAGAAACCTAAAAATTCGAAACCCTAGAAACCTTAAACGAAATTAAATAGATTCAATAACCCTAAGATATCAGATGAATTGAATAAAACTTAAAATCTTAATGGTAAATCGTTAAAAAACATATCACCAATAAAACAATCCAATAGCTTAATTAATTTAAAAACCTTACGCTAGACAATTCATCTATTTGATCTCTAACATGCAAATCAAGGCAGTACATCCAAATAATATCTATTAATAAAATAATAAGAAATAATTTCCTATAATTGAAAACTCCTGAAATTTTACGGTAATCTTATAAGTAAAACCTTAGACTCAAAAATGAAATCAAAACCCTAAAGTCAAACTGAGTCAACCGTAAACTTTAGAAAATCTAGACTCGATTAGACAACTTCTAAGACCATAAAGTACTAAATTTATTACAAAAATATTATGAACTTAAATTATGAACCAAATATATATCATAAGTCTTAAAATGATCAGATTTAACAAAACCGAGATCATTTCAAGCCTTTACAGGATCAGTTTTCGTATCCAATCACGAACGTAAATCAAGAAAATATAATTTAATTGTTATTTAGTAATAAAATAATGTTACATTAATTTCTATAATATTGTATCTAAATTTTCAAATCAAATTTCGTCAATCAAATAGTTTCCGCATCAGATCGCTAATACTCAAATCGAGATAACAAAACTGGATAAAATTAATGATAAAATAATACCAATTCATCTTTTAAATATCAGTTAATAATTTACCGTTTCATAAAATATCAGTTACAAATTTTTCGGTTATAAAAACGCCAGATATAGCTACTATATGTGTATTTTTATCTCTATCGGTAATTTACTTATCTTATCTACTATTCATTTACCATTCATTACTATTCGCTTCCCTCTACTTTATTTTACACCTACTCTTACATCTTACATACCTATTTCTTCATTTTATTTTTCAACACTACTTTTCGCTTAACTTCTTCTACACTTTATTACACTTTTCTTCTTAAATTAATTTTTTTCCATCTTTCCCTTACATGTTGCAGCTGCTGCCCCCTCCCTATTTTTCCTCTACTTTATTTTCTTTTTCATTTTTCTTTCATAATTTAATCTCCTACTTTTTCCTCTATAAATACCATCACTTACCCTTCTCATTTTCACACTTTTTCTTCATCTTAACAAACTCTTGCAAATTTTTCTCTCAACTTTTCTCCACAACTCTCCTCTCCCTCTCCTCTTCCACGCCACACATACATATGCCAACACAAATCCATTTGTTCCCTCAAATTTTTCCTACATCCATCCCCATCTTAGTTAAAACACTAAACTCCCTTCTTAGATTATGTTAACATAACATGAAAAATGTGTATGTTATGTTTCTAAAATCCCTTTGAGGCATATGTTAGGGAAGGAAACATGGAAACAATATATTTGATCATGTCTTTTTAACTTCATGTCCATGTTTACATTATGTCAAAATATTGTTTCTAACTTGAACTTTGTATATGTTAGTAAATATATGTCATATATATCTCTATAGAGCCTAAATGATCACTAGTCTGACTTTTATTTAATGCTCTATTTCTTTTTTTATTATTTATTTCTTGCTAATAAATAAGACTACTTAATCTTTAGTCTTAGACTTGTCCTTAATCAAGTCAAAACAAAAAGGGGACTTGTTCATAATCTAAGTCCCGAGGAGTCTTAAATATAATCTAAGACTCACATTTTTCTTATTGCTTATTTTGTTTTATTTATTAGACTAGAAATATTTCAAGTCTTAAGAAGCCTTGAAAAAGATCTAAGACTTCTAAGTTTTATTTCTTTATGCTTTTAGTTTTTTCTTTATGGTGATTGGAATTTACTTAACTCCCAAGAAATCTTGATAAAAAGCTATGATTCCCATACTTTTGTTTTAATACCTTCATGATTTTGTTTATTTATCTCTAAGTTTTATGTTCTTGGTATAAGTCCATGCTATTAATTTCATTTCTATTTTAAGTCCATACACATTATGCTCATAGTGATGTTGTTACTATGTCAAAATGAATATTTCCAAAACATAAATGTCGATAATTATTTGGTAGGCAAATATTTTCCTAAAATCTTATTTTCAATACACGAGGAACCTCTCCATCAAGAATAAAGATTTAGAATAAAACATCCATCTAAATTATCAAGATGCCAAGATTTAGTGGGATTTTAAAAATACAACTTGAAGCATTTTCACCATAGACAAGAAAAATCCATGTCTAGTAAAAATAATTATTAAATAAAGCTTTAGAAATAAGTATGAAACATTCAAAGAGTTGAATTAAATGATAAACCATGATTTTCTTTAGGCTACATATTTACGAAAATCTTCAAAACAAAAGATTTTTGCTATAAGTAGTTTACATAAAGATTCATGTTTTGGAAAATAATTAGTTAAAAGAAGTTCTACTATGAGTTTAAGATATTCAAAGATGTAAACTGAAAATAAGACCATGGTTTTAGTTCAAATTCATATATACAAAGATTTAGGAATTTAGATTTTACGAAAATCCAAAAGCAAATTTTGAAACAAAATCAACCTCCTAATTTTTTTTTATGTTGTGACCCATGTAATATGTGGGAAACATTTTACAACTCGAAATTCTTTTTGCAAAAAACATAAAAACCCTTTCTATCAAGAAAGAAAATTTAGGAGAAGTCTTTAATCCAAAACTTTTCTTAAATACCAAAATTTAAGGAAGTTTAAAGAAAATACAACTTAGAATAATTTTTCTCCACCAACACCTAAAGTTCATGTTTTGCAAATAATTGGCTAAAAGAATTTTATTACAAAAAATGAAATGTTCATGACCTCAAAATGAATATAAAATTATGAGTCTTAATTAAGTATTCCTATTTACAAAAATCAAGAGTTGAAATTTTATTTGAACATTCAAAAGTGATTTTCTAAAAACTTAACTTTTCTACTTTTCATGAAAGTTGTTTTAATGAATTTTCTATTTTGAGCAACATCACTAGGATCATACATATAATGTGAGTTATTTTCAGTATTATATGGTTTTTAAATATGGAAATATTTTATACTTGATTTATAAAGTCCAAGTGAAGTAAAAATTTTGAAAATTGAAAAAGGACAAAGTCTGAAATATTATAGACGCAATCTATACAGTATGATTCCAAGACCTAAAAAACTTCAAATGTTAAAAATAACCTCAGAAATGGATAGAATATTCAAAGTAAGTAGAAGACGACAGCTAATATGCAAAATTTCGAGTTAAAATGAGTACGTTATGTCCATTTTAAGTTGGAACTTTCATAACCGGTAAAAATGATGTGAATAGAATAAATAGAATTAGAAATTTCAGTAGAATCAATATGAAATACTTATTCTAGGTATTTCTTTTGTTTAGATAACAAGGAATTTGACGTACCTTTCCCCAAATATCACTTTAACTAAGGATTACACTAAGAATGAGTGAGTTTATCTCCTTTGTTTTACGTACTTATATTTGTACTTGTAATTTAGAAGCACAAGAAATAGGGAAAAGATAAAAATTGAATATATATATATATATGTGTGTGGTGTGTGCGGATTCATATGGGGAGTGTTTGCTATCATGGTGTTTGTTAAACATAATTAAGTATACCGAAATGTGAATTGTTGATAATTTAATTATCGTTCTATTACCATGTTCAAAGTGTTTGTAAATATCTCTATGATTGCCTTTAAATTACCTTATTCACATGATAAGAATAAATTAACAAATTGGCTCCTACATATCACGAAGTAGGTTGCATCGCATTTGCTACTATACCCTTGGTGGGATGAGAGGATAACAGTGTTGGTTGGTAGGAATGGGTAAATCTATAAGTGGCATATAGTAGCCGGTAAAATCTATAGGTTTTAGTGGAGAGTAATAGCCGAAAAGATCGACAAAAACTTATTTGTGAACTGTAGTCGTAATTGGTCGAAAACACCTAACCTCGAATGGAGGGCGTAAATACATTTAAACATATGATTTCTAGTTGATCATATGTATTGCTTACTCATGTGGATGTTGTATCTCATGTGATTATTAACAAACTTGTTTGTTATTCTGTTTGTTATGGGTAGGTTTTTCATAGGGATATATCTAACTAAAATGGATGTAGCTTACCCCCCAATAGTTTATTTTTGTAAGAAAACTATAAAGCCAAGATTGTGATACGAACCAAGCACAGAGTATGTCAAAAATTAAGTCATGATAACTAGAGGATTAGAATGTCTATGGACTAAACTCAGTTGAGAGAAAAGACTTAAAAATTGATTTGCTTCTTTTATAATCTCCTTGGTAGTGGATGATAGATAACCTAAGTTGCTTTATATTGTTTCATCTTTGGTAGGGTATCTGATTTTTTGTAGTCCTTGTGATTTGTAGAAATATCGGTATCCAAAACTATTTTCTAAATATATGTGTATAACATACTGAGAGAATAAGTAATTAAAGTCTTGCCATCTTTGACTTGTAAGGCTGTCTTTATGTTATGGGTGAACACTTGATATATGACAACTTTATAGTAAACCTATTAAGCCCTTATTTAGGGTCATGATGGTAGAAGCTGTATCTTTTTCATCAAAGGCGTGATTTATATTTAGTCCGCACCATGGTCAAAACCATGGGCACAACTCTAGGTATGATTTAAGCTTTACTCATAAATTATAAGGCATGGTCTCCTTAGTGTAAATCACGACGTAGATCAGGGATGCGATTTGGACTTTTGTCTTATTTTGTTGCCCTTGGTTAAGATCTTTAGGCTGGGGTTGGAATTTGTCTTCAAACATTTTTATTTTTTTACTCCAATCTTAATTCAAATCGCTTTTTCTCTTCTTTTTATGATATTTGGAGCTAAAAACAACATTTTCACAATAATAGCACAAAAATCATAGGAATTTATCTAATAATTGATCAATTAAGGCATGAATTCATATGGATTAAATAGAGTCTAGAAGACTTATTTGAAGGTTTTGAAGCAACGTAAGAGGATTATAGCATGGAAAGTATCTAATATAATAGGTTGTAGAGGGTCATTTCGGCAATTGGGCATTTAGCCCAATTTAATGCCATGGGTTGGTCTTCTGGACTAGTGATAGAGCTTAAGAGACTAGATCCAATAAGGGATGCCGTAGAGAGATTTGACTTGGTAAGCTCAGAATGGGGATCATTGGACCGATTTATTCTGCTCTCAGCTTAATTTAGTTTTCTCGTACGTGAAAAATATACTCCAAAAATATCTTCTTCGGCTAATTTGGGCTTTGTTTAACTAAAATAGGGCTCATGTGTATTAAAATAATCTTGCCTTTTTATACTAAGAATAGATTATTTTAAAGGATTAATGGGTTTCTTTTATATTTTATATTATAAAAGCACTTAAGCTCTGTCCAAGCCCATTTGCAAGCCCAGCCTATTACTAAAGAAAATAAGGCTTCAATCCCAATCATCAGATCCTCAAAATGATCCAAAGCTGGTGTCAACTTCTAACATCTATAAATAAGAGGGCTTTGTTCTCATTTTTGGGTAATTCGGGATATCACTAAAATTGAGAGCAACTTGAACTTTGTAAAAAAACGTTTCTAAGAAAGATAAGCCTACAATCAGTGAAGAAAGAGTCAAGAACGATCGAATTTATTCGATTTAATTTTCTTTCACACTTGTGCACTCGAGAAATCAAGTTTTCCCATTTCTCATCCTACACCTCTCTCTATGACATTTGTACACGTGTCATTAGTTCAAGATTTCTCTCAGGTTGACTGACACACCTATTGCACTTGATCGACTAGCGACAGCTACCCTCTCCCCCCCAAATACATTTAATTGGCGACTCCATTGGGGCGAAAGTGAGTTCTTGATAAGAATGACACCTTTATGCAAGAGAACTACACAAGAAGCAAACCTCTAAGACTAGGATAATCAACCTGATACAATTGAACCGATCCAAGCTATGAATGATGATGCTACGCCTATTGCTATGCCAACACCTATAGTGGTTAGTATGCTCATGATATGTACTATGCAAGAGAATAATGAGTCTCTAAATAAGCTTCTGGATGTTTTTAAGTAATTCCTACTAGGTATGGCAGGAGCTACTGTTGCATCAGGAGGCATGCTTCCTATAATAACTTTACCTGCACTAGAAGTGCAAGTGGCTGGCACTGTACCAACTACTGTAGGTCTGGACGGCACTAGATATAAGGCCCTACATGATGCTCAACATGAGCAAACCAACCTTCCCGTTGCTAAAAATGAAGGAGGACACCAATAAAAGTCATTGGTTCCTCCAACTCCAAGAGATCCTACGCTTGCTATTGCAGAAGAGGCACGGGTCCATCTTGGGGGATCCTCCTCATTTGGATGTGTCATGCCCCAATAGGTACCTTAAACATGACAACCCGTCGTACACAATATTGAAACTTGAGAATGACTACCTTAGTCACTCGAAAGCTTTCATATTGGTATAAGGCGTCTGTTCACCACAAGGGGAGGCCGGTGGAGTTATGCATTTTAAGATAATGGCAGCGAAACAATCAAAGCAATACTATTATGATTCATCAAATATAGGGTCTTACAACTTTTGCGGGGCATTCTCTTGATAAACCTCCATAATAACATAGTCTTCATAAACCAAATAATTAAACTAAAAGATTTTTGAAGGAAATCTAATCTAGAGTCTCCAAATAGAATTCTCCAAAGGCTCTCCAAAAACGTAAGTTCTACCCAGACGGTCATGTTGGTCTCAGGTTCATAAACAATAATCCTGCAACATCATAAATCTATTGGAAAATAAGCATAACTAGCTTGGTGAGATATTCCTTCTGCAAAATGTATTCATAACAAAGCAATCAAACAAGTCCATTAAGCAAGAATATGAAATGCAAACAACCATATGAGCAATCAATACATATGACTATCCGGTTTCATATGTAGGATAGATTTACCCCTTCATCGATAGTTAGGGAATGATTGGAACTGGGTCCCAATCAACCTCCTTGAAATCTTGCCTGCATCTTGGGGTTCCAATGAACCGTACTACTAATCTTTGGGCTTTTCTTATCTAAAGCGATCGATCCGGCTTGGCTACACCTTGAGGCCGCATTTTCCGAACATTTTAATTTCTCAAGATGCAGCTAGACAGCTTACCTTTCCGGTCCCACGCTGAGGAGTAGTAGCAAAAATGCAAAATGATATTTTAAGTGATATGTATGAGCAATTTAGTTCTAAGGAATTTTCGATCTGTCATTAATACATTTAAGGTGATTAATCAATGTTTGCACACATAGTAATATACATAGAGGCAATTATAATAACCAACAAATCGGGTTCCGATATATTTATCATTCATTAATCACACATAATAATTCACATATATAACTCCCATGATAACCCACATGCATAATAATTTTTATCTTTTCCTAACATCTAGTGCTCTATTCTACAAGCACATGCGTGATACATAAATCTCGTATTCTTCATTACCTAGACAAAAGAAATACCTGAGATGGGATTTCGGTGGAAGTTCTACTCAAACTTTCTAATTCTATTTCTCTATGTTCGTGAAAAATTATATAGAGGGAAATTTTAACTTAAAATGGCCACAACTTGCTCATTTTAACTCGGAATTTTGCATATTATATGTTGTTTTCTACCTACATGACAATATCTATCTATTTTTAAGGTTATTTTTGTCATAAAAAGTCTTTGGAATCATGAAAAAGTTCGGTGCAGAATCTCCACGAAAGTCCCAGCCCTTGAAATAAACTTTTCAAACCTTTTTTTATCCAAAAAATACTTTAGCAAAAATATAGATATCTATATGATCGAAAAATCCTTTGAATACATATATATAGACTCATATTGTATGCATGATTCAATAGTGTCATCTTAATGATTATTTTTCATAAAACAATTTGTCTTATAGTGTTGAAAACTTAAATCTTTACGATTTCTTTTCTAAGTGTTTTGAAAGAATTTATAAATTCTTGGGTTATCATAAATAAGTATCTTCTTATTTTGTTTTCTAATTTCTTTTATAAAATAAATAAATTTTCTCTTAACTTTGGTATTGTTTAAATTTTACTTCTAGTAATAAAAATGAAGTTTCCAAAAGTTGTTGATAACCTATAATAATTTAGGTTATATATATATATATATATATTTTTCCTTTTTTAAATAGTTTTGATAAACAAGTCATCTTCCTCTTATATTTTCACTTCAAAAAAAATATAAATTTATTTCTAAAACTTTGGTCTTTTAACTTCTTTATCTATTTTGCTTGGAAAGAAATCATTTTTAACATGTTCTTAAGTTGTTGATAATATCTATTGTTTTTTGAATTTGTTATGTTTTCATCCTTTTTATTTCTTTGAAAATGGGTTTATCATTTAGATTCTTAGCAACCTCTATTTTCCTAAGTGGGTTTTTAATTTAGTGAGTTGATTTTATCTTATCTTAAAAAACTAATCTAATTCTTGGTTTTATTATGGAGTTAGAAAAGAAATCCTATAATTAAGTTTTTATGAAAAAAAAAATTTGAAGATCAAAGAGTTATTAACATTAAGTTTTAATAAACTTTATGTTACTTATCATAAGAAAAAAAAATAGTGTTTATTTCCTTAGTTAATTTCTTTGGTAAAAAAATCATCTTTTATTGTTATTGAAGGAAATTTATGATGGTTTTGTCTAAATTTTTGCAAAGAATTTATAAAAATACTTTTATCATGTTTTTGAAGATAAAACTTTGTTTAAGTTCAAACCTAGATAATAAAAGAGTTTGGTTCCATTTTCCTTTATTAAAGAAAACTCCACTTTAAATTTGTTGAGACAATATCATTATAGTGATGTATGCACATGATTATGCAGTATGGAAAAGATGAAAATATCACATAATAATATACGAAAGATTATAAGAAGCAAAAATAAGCAAAATAATAGAGTCAAGCATTGGGAACCTTAGCTTCATCAAGGTAACTCAGTCATGTATTAGGAGCCTTAGCTTCATCAAGGCTTCTCGATCAAGTATTGGGAGCCTTAGCTTCATTTAAACATCCTAGGACTAGTCTAATAGACTAGTCCCAAAAGAAAAAGAAAAAAAAGAAAAGAAAAGCAATAATAATAATAAAAGCAAGTTAGTGAAAGTTAGTGAGCATTTAGGCTCTAAGAAATATAAATATACATATAGGTAATAATATATATATATATATAAAAGGTTAAGTTAGAAGCATAATAATAATAACAACATAATATTATCACAATAAAGATAATAAAATCGAATTATTGGCATGTGCAAGAACAAAACTTGAATATGTTGTTGCTTCTACAATCCACATGAGTTTTAGGAAACAACACCATAGTCATGCTAAATTACATGACATGGGTAAATAAATAATTGTAGAAGTTTACCTAAGAGTGTTTATGGTAGGATGAAGATGATGAATGTGGGATTATGTTGTTAGTGATATGTGGTAGATAGTTTGTGTATAGAGAAGGATTTTGTGAGGAATTGGTTAAAGAGAGTTTTGGTAGAGGGAATTATAGAGAGAGGATTTGTGGAGTGATATTTGAAAGAGTTTTGTTATGTAAAATGAAAGTATGAAAGAAGTGGAGAGAAATGGGGTATTTATAGATAAATGTGGAGGAAATTGTGTGTAATAAAATGAGTTGAAAAAGAAATATAATGGATGTGAGGGAGGGGGGTTTTGAGCCTTCCATGAGGAGGGAAGGGGAGAGAAATTAATTTATTTTGTATTTTGTAAAGAAAAGTAAGTAATGTGTAAAGTGTAAGGTGTGATGTGAATAAAGTTGTATGAGGAATGTAAATTGTAAGGAATAGATGTGGTAGTGTATAAGAATAGGTTGTAAAAAAAAGTCAAGATAGTGAAATAGTAATGAATAGTAGAAATAGTACTATGAATAGTACACTAGACAAATAAAATACCAGAAATAATAAAAATACGTGTAAATGGGCTATATCAGATATTTTTAGATTTCAAAAAATTCTAAAATTGATATTTTTTTTAATCCGTATATTTTTACGAGTCTAACGGTGTTATCGAAATATTTTTACCATTCGATGTACTAGGGCAGTTTTCAAAAACTGATCCTGATAGAATCCAAAGTACACTAGAAATTAGTGAATCGGATATTTTTAAGCTTCCCTATATTATTACAAACTACTATCCACAATTATCCTGATTTTGTTGTTTAGGGTTTAAGAGCGCGGGATTGTCGGATCTAAACACTAGGGTTTGTTGTAGACTTTGTTGACTTTTAGGATTCCGATTTGACTTTCGGTTTTTTGATTATTCATAAGATCAAAATTTTGAGCTTTTTGGTGTTATATTTTTTGTTCAAACTTTATGTTTTACTTTATCCTTATAATTTATTTAATATTTTTCAGTTACCGGGATTATTTAACCAAATCTAGGGTTATATGATTGACTCAATTTGACCTTTGGTATTGATTTAGATTTTTTATTTCAAAATTTAACCGAAATGCTTAATTACCTACAATTTTGTTGTTGAATATTATTTAGATATTACATCTCGATTTATGTGTCAGGGATCAGATAAATGAATTGTCTCATGTTCAGGTTTTGAGTCGATCGATTATTGAATTTCTATTTTTGTTTTTGAAGGTTTTCTTTTTCTTAAAGCCATGAAATTTTTGTTCAGGGTTGGTTTTAACTTGGGTCGGCTTTTAGGGTTTTGATTTGGTATTTTAATTCCAGAATTATTTTCTAAGAGTTATGAAAAAATCGAGGGTTTACAAGATGTAATATGCAACCTATTATGGTTGGCATAGCTACACCTTACAACATTATTCATACTCTTCAAGTGAGAGTTAATACTTCATTTGTTTCTGCATCCAATGTGACAAAGGAAGACTTTGAAAAATATTCGAGGTAGATACAAGCTATATCTTCTACTAGCATCGTTAACCTAACTCTTCCATACCCACAAAGGATTGTAGAGAAACCATATCTTAAGAATTATGTTAGTATAAAGTTCATTAAATTTAATGGGAACAAGGTAATGCTAAGGAGCATCTTCTTAAGTTCATTGAGAACCTTGAGGTCTATGGACCTAATGATGATATGAAACTTAAGGAGTTTCTAAGTCCTTGACAGAGAAGGCATACACCTGGTATGTCAATATTACCCCGGCTCAATTGATTCATGGGGACTCTATATAGAATATTTCTTGAGAAGTTTATGAAACTCAAGAATGTGTGACTATGATAGATATGGGGCATATCAGACAATCCCTAAAAGAAGATATCATGAATTATATTAAGTGTTTTAAAGAGCACTCTTTAGACATCCAAGGTACGTGCGATGAAAAGGAGCTCGTCAAAATCTGCATATAAGGCATGTTTATAGAATATGCAGTATATCTAGAAAATTTATCACTAATCTCCTTTGCAACATTAGTAGAAAATGCCCCAAGAACAAATAATTCAATCTCTAAACAAAGGAGTGATTTTTGAAGAAAACGAGGGCCTTTGTGAACTTTACGCATGAAAGAAGTTGTAGTGAAAACAAAAAAGTAAGGAAAGAGACCTCAAAGAATGCTCCACCATATCCATGTTCGATGGACAAGGTTTGTGCCATCCTTGACAAATGGATTAAGGATGGTAATATCAAATTACCAAGGGTTAATAGAGAACCCATGGTACATGAGAAGAATGACCCAAAATATTACCAATATCACAAAGTTGTGAGCCACGCTATCAAAGACTGTAGAAATTTGAGGTAGATATTCAAAAAACAAGTACAAGATGGAGAACTTGTAACAAAAAATAATGTTGTTCTCATGCTAGAGACTGAAGATAGGAATAGTGAATAGTCTTTTAAAACAAGATAATAATAAACTATATATTAAAGGCATAAGTTGCTCATAGTTTGTTATCATCTTGTAATAAAAGAAGTGAATTATGATGATACTTCATGTCTTTTCACACTTCTTCTATACTCATTTGCAATTATGTTTATTGCACTTCTCATAATTTGGTAAAGAAATATTTATAAGCATCATGTCACCCTGGCAAAGGTTGGGGGGAATTTTTATACTCATGGTGAAGCTAATATATTGCTACCGTTATCTTATAATGCTTAAAGTATAGCTAAAGACGCTTGTTTAATATATTGTCTCATTACATAGCAGAAGTATGCCTTATAGATATATACTTTGTAATGATCATGGTACAGCTACCATCACTACCATGAGGTGCTGCACTCGTGAAAGTGAAGGTGTAGCTAACATTTCTACCTTTCTTCCCTATGTTGGCAATCTTCATAAAAGAAAATTTGATGTAACTAACATTGCCACGACAATGAGCACATGGATATAGCTAATATAGCTGTCTAGTGTTCTTCACTAATGATCAAAGTGATCTCAGCTGAGATGAGTTAAAGCAACTCTACAGTACGCTTGGTAGTCTTCATGCTATTTTGCATAATAGAGGTCGAAGTAACCTCATCTGCGATAACCCTCAAATATAGACGGTGGAACTCTAATAATAGAGGTACCTTTGGTGTAATGGCTTGCAGTTAATTGGAACTCCAAAGTTAAGTGTGCTATGAGCAGAGCAATCCCAGGATAGGTAACCTCTTGGGAAGCGCTGGCACCAAAGGACAACACCTTGCAGAGTAGTTCACTAGTCAAAAGTGGAGAAGTACCCTCCATGTCTAGTGTGGTTCTAGACCTGTGTAATGAAACTAATGAGGGCATATATTCTATAAGCGAGAAAGTATATGATACCTCTCAAATATAAAAGGTAAAACTCTAATCATAGAGGTGCCTTTTGGTATAATGACCTAGAGTTTGTCAGAATTTCAAATTTAAGTATATACTCCGGGTAGAGCAATCTCAGGATGGGTGACATTTTGGGAAGCCCTGACACCAAAGGACAAAACCGTGCGATATATGGCTAAAGCGGACAATACCTCGGTGAGCGGAGTTTTAAAGCATTGCATCATCCATGGATAATTAAAGTGATCACTTCATGATAGCTACAATTGTTTAGTAAAAGTAAATGCTCCTGAGCATGTAATGGGTACAATGCTCAATTATGCAACATCTTTCATGAGATCAAAGTGATCCTAACTATGATGAGTTGAAGTAACTTCGCAATAAGCTTAGCAGCCATAACACCATTTTGCATAATAGAGGTCGAAGAGACCTCATCCATGGATGATTGAGCGATTACTTCATGGTAGTTGCATTTGTTTAGTAAAAGCATATGTTCTGAGCATGTAGCAGGTATAATATCCAATTCTGCAACATCTTTCACAAGGTCAAAGCAATCTCAACAATGACAAGTTGAAGCAGCTCCATAATAGCTTAGCATTCATAATGGCATTCACATAATAGAGGTTGAAGTGACCTTATCCTTATCCATAGATGATCGAAGGGATCACTTCATGGTGGCTATAATCATTCAGGAGAGGCATATGCGCTTGAACACGTAGCAGATGCAATGCCTAATTACGCAATAACTTTCACAAGATTGAGGTGATCTCAGTTGTAATGGGTTGAATCAAATCCGTAGTGGGCCTAGTAATCATAATGCCATTTTGTAGAATGGAGGTCGAAATGATCTCATCTATTGATGGTCAAAGTTCTCACCATGGTAGCCGCAAGTGTTCAGTTCAAGAATCCGTTCTTGCACATGCACTGAGTGCAATGCCCACCTTTACAACTTTATGCATGAAAATTGAAGCAACCATAGTTATGAAAGATCAAAGTGATCTAATGGTAGACTTAGCAGCCTTAACGCCTTAATGCAAAGTTTAATGTCAAAGAGACCTCATCCATGAATGATTGAAGTGACCGTGCCATGATGGTTACAATTAGTTACTAGAAACATTAGCTCTAACGATGCGACGAGTACAATGTCTACTTTTGTAACTTATCCATGGATCAAAGCGATCCCATCTGTAATGGATCGAAGTGATCCTATAGCAAGCTTAGTAGTAATGTCACCTTTCACATAGTCAAGGTTAAAGTGACATCATCCATAAACGAACGAAGCAATCATGCAATAGCAACTATAGTAGCTTAGTGGAAGCATCATCTTTTAATTATGCAGTAGATGTAATGCCCCTTATGTGATTAAAGCACCTCAGCCTACAGGTTCGAAGCATACCCATGATAGGCGTGGCATCTGTAATATTAGATCATACTCAGGAGTTGTAACTCTAAGAATGCCTTTTGATAGTCAGAGTACCCCAGGCATTTTTATCTTGTCAAAATGCATAAACAAGAAATGATAGCTTGGCATGAGTTGCTACCCCATCATATAATGACAAGCATCATCTAGGGGAGAAGTTGATACATAAACTTTTAGAGGTTTCCGTGAATGTGACTACCACGAGGAGCTTCTATCTATCTTGAAAAAAATAAAAGATAAAAAACTTGCCTGACATAGGTATTTGAGTGTAAAGCATACCCAAGTGATGTACATATCTTAGTGCTCATAGGCGATGTACCCATCTTGGTACTCATAGTTAATGTCCCTCCAATGTGAAAAGAACAATGCATTGTGATGAGGAGTTGATATGCATATGAGTACGATGTTCGATTGATGATAGTAGACATGAGTTCTGCATATCCTAAAAGGTATTGCGTCACCTAGTGTCATTAACAATATTTAAACTATGCTTGATAGTGGGGAAGTGGAGATAACACTAAGGTTATTCTAACCCTTGCAGAGTGGCGATATGCTTTACATGTAGAGTTTATCCTTGATGGTAGAATGATGATGCCTCACTACTAAAATGAATATGTCCTGATAAAGTGTTGATGATGATATGTGTTACGCCCCAACGGGTACCCTAAACATGACAGCCCGCCGTATGTAATATTAAAAACTTAAGAATGACTACCTCAGTCACTCGAAAATTTCCATATCCGTACAAGGCGTACATTCACATCAAAGGGAGACCGATGAAGTAATGTATTTTAAGATATTGACAGCAGACCATATAAAATAACACTAAATATATTTCATAGAATCATAAAGTCTTACAACTTCTAAGGGGCATTCCCCTGATAAAAACAACATGGTTCTAATAAAGATAAAATAACTAAAGCTAGAAGATTTTAGAAGAAATCTACTCTATGACTTCAAAATAGAATTCCTCCAAAAGCTTCTCAAAATAAGTATTCTACCAGGAGGATCAAGATGGTCTCGGGTGCAAAAGATAATCCTGCAATATCAAAAGTCTATAAGAGTATAAGCATAACTAGCTTAGTGAGATATTCCTTACGCAAAAGTACTCATAACAAGCAATCAACCAAGTTTATTAATTAAGCATATGAAATGCAACAACCATATGATTAAACATTACATACGACTATCCAGTTTCGTATGTGTGATGGATTTACCCCCTCCATCGGTGGTTAGGGAATGCTTTGAACTGGGTCCCAAACGTCCTCCTTAAAGTTGCACACGTCTTGGGGTTCCAATGAACCGTACTACTAGTCTCCGGGACTTCATTACCCAAAGCGATCAATCCGGCTCGGCAACAACTTGAGACTATATTCCTCGAACGTCCTAATTCTTAAGGTTGTAGCAAGGCAGCTTACCTTTCCGGTCCCACGCTGAGGAGTAGTAGCAAAATTTCGAAATGATATTCTAGGTGATATGCATGAGCAATTTATTATATGGAGATTCCAATATGACATTAAATCATTTAAAGCGATCAAATAATATTTGCACACATAGCAATACATACATAGAAACATTTATATCAATCACAAATTAGGTTTCGATATACTTATTATTCATTGATTGCACACAACAATTCACACACATAATTCTCATGATATCCCACATGCATATCAATTTTATCTTTTCCTAACATCTAGTGCTCTATTCTACAAGCACATGCACGAATACATAAGCGTAAAGGAAACTATCTTGTCCATAGCGATCTAGGAGTGAAAGTAATCCTCGGGGAAGAGAAGATCTTGGTCCTCGACGCCTAAACAAAAGAAATACCCGACATGAGTATTTCATCCAAGATCTATTCAAATTCTATAATTCTATCTCATTGAATTTGTCAAAAATCGTATGAATGAAAACTCTAACTTAAAATGGCCATAACTTGCTCATTTTAACTCGGAATTTTGCATATTATATACCGATTTCTACCTACTCGAAAAGATCTATCTATTTCTAAGGTTATTTTATCAAAAGAAGTTATTCGGGTTTCGGAATAGTAGCATACAGATTTGATACGAAAATTCCAATTTTAAAACTTAAGTTTTCAAACTTTATTCATTCAAGGACTCTTGTACAAAAATATAATATATTGTATGGATGAAAAATCCCTTGAATACATACATATATATATATATAGTCAAACCATATGCATGAATTTAGTAGCGTTGTCTCAACAATGATCTTGTAAAACAATGTGTCTTAAAAGTGAGATAAGCTTAAGACTTGAAAAGAAATTAGTTTTGTTTTGAAAAAAAAAATCCTAAATCTCTATGAATTTAGCTACTCATGACAAATAATTCAATAATCAAATAAGAATGTGCAATTGATAACATGATGAACAAATAATTCAGATAAATGAATTGCATAAGAAAGAGATTTAGATGTCACTAATTCAAGTATCACAATCTTCAATTACAATTCTTGAAAGCTCAATTCTCTCACAAATCTCTACGAAATGCTAAACTATTTGAATACTAAAGTGTTTCCTATGTATCTACTGCTTGTGCTTCTTGTTTTTTGTTTGAGGGGGGGAAACTCCCCTATTTATAGGAAAAATTTCATGTAAAGTATTACATGAAAATTACAATTTCACAATGTACGCCGGTAGTTACAGATCCTACGCCGGCGGCTTACAGACGGTGTATCTTCAATTTCTTCTTTACATAGGCAGTGCACTGGTAGCTTTCAACTCCGGTTACAAGGGTAGGCCGCTTCTACGCCGGCTGCTTAGATATAGATCTAGCCGGCGTATGTGATGAGAAATGAAAGGTTAACCCAATTTATAACGAAAGCTGCCCCAAAGCCGACAGCTTTGATATCGGCTTAGATACTTCATCCACACTTGGTCTTTTCAATTGCCTCCGAACATGTGTTCTCTACTTGTCCCTTCTGATCCTGATCTACACTGCCTCAATGCCAGCGGCTTAGTAGCCGGCGTATGTTGTAACTTCTTTTACACGGGCATCGCTTGAGTTCTGAGCTGCCGGCCTTCATTGTACACTGGCTTGCTCATCTTCTACTCCAGCAGCTTTGAGGCGGCGTATATTTGTTTGAGTTTTATCCTTGCAAGGCTGGCAGTGTAGACATCGGCTTTGAATGAGTGCAACTGGTAAGCCGTCTCAACGGCGGCGGCTTTGAATTCACAATAGTCGGCGTATCCTTGAATTTTTCCAATTTTCACTCCAAAGTTTCTTGTTTTGATTTCTTTGTCCAAATTAGACCTGAAACATGAAATTTTACCAAAACAAGTATCCATTCTAGCTATTTTGAATATCAACAAGTTGTATCTAATATGATCTCATCAATTCCCCCACACTTGAACTTTTGCTTGTCCTTAAGCAAAATAATGAAAAACAAAATTAATGAAATCTCTTATAGATAGTACAATTTTTTCTATTTCAAGCATAATTTCTTTTAACTTGCTTTTCTTGTATCTATTGCTCTAACCATACCAATTTCTTGTAATTAGAGTAATATCATTAAAATTGAGAAGTTAATCCAAACAAAACAAGTTTTAATCTCAATCTTTAACAAAAGAACATTCTATTCAAAAAGCAAATATTCAATCCACTAAGGAAAAATACTCATTTAAACTTCATTGGACTTTTAGCTTTTATATATATATTCTAAGTAACACTAAATGAAAGCATGTGGTATCTACTTTTTCCTTAGATTTTCTCCTTCTTTATTATAAGTCTCCTTTATCTGCTTATTTGCATTCATTTTTCTTTTCTTTTTCAAGCATTTATTTTCTTTTTGGGAGGTTTTTGCCTCCATCCTTTTTTTACTTTTCAAAGTTTATGAATTGAACTTTTGCCTTTCTTCCCTTCGCGTTATAGTGAGTTCATTGAGTCGGTATATCCCAGGCTCATCACCTAAGTGACCAGGTTTCAAAATACCCCTAAGAACTCTTCCTCACTTTAACATTCAAGTTCAGATACTCATAACTAAAAAATTTTAAGTCAGAGGAGTAGTGGCTATGCTTGTTTCATTCTTTTTTAATGCAATAACAATTCAAAGACTTATTTTTTATAAAGGATCACTAAGTTTAAAAGTTTCTTCTACCTCTTTCACTAAGTGTTATAATTCAAAGAATATATACAAACTAAAATTTCCTAGAAGTAAACCTGTTTATTTTTCACAAAAGGACTCGATCAGTTCTTAAATTTCCAATTCCAAAGTTAAAGATAAAGTAAACTTGTTTCTTAAGGATTTTACAACTTAATTCTAACTTAGTAAACCAATCACAATAGCAAGTGAGTAAGATACATTTGCAAGTTAATTTCATTGCTTTTAGTCTTTACTTTGTACTATCTCCAATTTCAAGAGATTTTTGAAAAAAAATTTGGTAGAATTTCCTCATAATTTGCCTTCAAACCAAAAATACAAGGTGGGTATTTTCAAATATAAATAACAGCAGACAACAGATCACATTCACAACTTTAACATTTTAGCACTTCATTCAATTTATCTTTTCCCCCACACTTCAACTAAATAGTGTCCTCACTGTTTTGCAACAAATTAAATTATAGGAAAGGAATAAGAAAAAGAATTTGAAACTTCCCTGACTTCATTCGTTTCACAGTCATCAAAATTGCATTGCAAGAGAGAATTTTTACTTTGCTTGCTTTCCTATAGGCACTACAAAAGAAAAACAAAAACAAAAATAAAAGCAATAATAGATACTAACCAATCAGCATAGATCAAGTGAGTCTACCCACAGGAACTTGGTTGCTCAATAAGTATATACAGGCTAATATCAAAAAATAAAAACGCAATAAAGATCAAATGAGAGCTAGTAGGATCTCTAGCTCTCTGGCCCTGGACTGGGTCTGCTGCTGGTCTGCTCAGGACTGTGTCTCTGAGTATCAACTGGGCTGGCTGTGTGTGTTTGCTCTGAACCGAGTCTAGACTTAGTAGATGTCTCATAAGTCATCCCAGCCCCTATCTCTGGGTTCAGGCAACAGATGGCAGTCTTCACTGCCTCAAAGATAGACTTTCTGAATTTCTTGTTTTTCTTTCTCTCTTTTTCTTGTCTATCTCTGAGCTCCTAACTTTGCTTCTTCAGCTCCTGAATATCCAGCCTAAGCTGGTCCATGTCGTATGTAGAAGAAGTACTTGCAGGAGGAAGAGGAGCAGATGTAGATAAGATCTCAATGGGTACGTCTCCAGGAAAGATATCCTAGAACTCAATCTCCTCCAGGACTGGTGGCTGAGCTCCTCTGGGGTTTTTAAGCAATCCTCAGCCTCTGAATGGTGCCGTTGAGATCTTTCTACTCTCAAATATCTCATCGTCTTGAGGAGGTTAAAAAATACCCATCCCCTTCAGCAATTTGGTGATGTAACCACCACAACATAGGACTCTAGTCCTGGTATCATCAGCCTGTCTGTATATGAAGTTTGCTATCTCCACACCCAGATCAATCCTGTAGCCTCTGATAAGGCTAAACAAATAAAACATATCAAAACTAGTCACCTTGCTGTGACTAGTCTTCTTGCAACTCAGTGTGTGTGCAAGGATGTGGTGGAGTAGCTTGTGCTCAACAACACCAAATGAAGTGGCCAATGATTTGGAGGGGACAAATGGCTCATTTGCTCTATCAGGAGAAACCAACTGATACCAGTAAGCCCCCTGAGTCATGTGATCATCCCCCTCAGGCCAACCGTTGGGCAAATTCAAATTGTCTTCCTCCTCATCATACAATCCTAATAGCTTGCCTATTTGCTTCAGCTTTACTTCCTTGGTTTCACCAAATACCTGAAACTGAAATGTGGATTCAACTCTGTCAGGGATATTCTTCAAAATGGACAAGAACTCAATAGTCAAGTTCTTGTATGCTGGCTCCCTGAAATCAAATAACCTGATCCAAGCTGGATCTTGGATCATCTCTCTGATTTTGTCAATAATCCCATACTCATCCAATAGGCACCAATCCAAATACTGAGTATTCAGGAAATCCATCTTTACTAGCCTCTTCTTTCGATCTTTAGCATACTGCTGACTGGACAGCAGATTCCTGGTCTGAGAACCAGATGTAGAGGCATCTGTAGTCTTTTGTTTCTTTTGTCTTGGAGCCATTCCTGTAATTTAAATTGAACTTAATTAGATCAAGGAATCAAAATTTAGTACACATTAAAGCTTAAATTCCATGAAAGCTTTGTACAATTCCAATGAAATTCTTGTTAAATCTAATCCTAATGTATGCCTAATTAATTTCACAACATAATTTCAAACAAATTGAAGATCATATGCATATTAATTAGTGAAGCTAATGACATGGAATTGTTTTGAAAATGTACACTTGCAACACAAAGTCAAAGCTGGCAGCTTAGATTGGCCAGCTTAGAATTGAACGTTGGAATTTCAAATTGAAATGATCTTCAAAATTTTTTTACCAAAAAGTCCTGTAAACATTTTTCCACCAAATTTTTCAGAATTTCGAAATTCCTAGTTCAATTGGAGCAAAATTGAGCATAATTCATGAATTGGAGCTACTAACTAGTATGAAAATTCACAAATCCAGTAGCCATATCATCAATTCCACAAAGCCCCAATTTCGAAATTTAACATCCTACACAAGCTCAATAACCCTAATTTTGCAATTGAACACCAATCATGGATCAACACAGTACAATTTGCAATTAAACAGTTACTGAACAGAAATCCACTTTCAACAAATCATCAAAATCATCCAAGTTATCAATTCAATTAAGAGCCGAAATCAATAGCGCATTCATCAATGTCAGTAATCCATACTCAAATCGACAGATTAAATAGATACAATACAATGCAATGTAATGGATTAGAACAAAAAATTAATAGCAAAGATCATCAGCACTTACTGGGGCAAGCTGGATTACACTCAATGGATAGGGGAATGAGGTAGTGGAATACTTCGAGTGAGAGTGAGAGAGTGAATATGAGAGGAATGAGAAAGAGAGAGAGAGTTCATACTTGTTAAATGCAATTCTGCAGAACGTACGCCGGCATTTCTGTCTAGTACGTCGGTGACTTACATGCCGGCGTAACATAATAAAATTCATACAAAGAGCAAAAGGCTGGCAGCTTACCCATTTACACTGCCGACGTACAGGTCTACGCCGGCTTTAAAGCTGGTAGCTTTCAATTCCAGGTGCCGGCTTTCATCGGGGTTTCAAAACCCTTGTACTTTTCGAACATACGCTGCCTTCAAAGCCGGCAGCGTAGTAGGTAAGAAGCCGGTGTATATATTGTTGCAAACGCTGGCACTAAGCCGGCGGCTTTCACCCTTCATTTGCCGGCATGTTGTGCGATGCTCACCTACTCTTGTTTTGACTTCAATGCTGGCTTACCTTGATTTTTCAAAGTGGCTCAAGGCTGGCAGCCTAGTGCCGGCTTTCAGGTTTTTCAATTTTTTTTTTTTAGATAACTTGTCCACACTAAAAATAAAGTTAGTAAAAACAAAAATAAAACTAGTCTAAAATTAAACATGGGTTGCCTCCCAAGAAGCGCTTAGTTTAGAGTCGCTTAGCCCGACTTTTCCAATTCGATTCATGGTTCTTTCAGATTCATGACAGTGGAAGCATTATCATGGTTTTCCCTCTCATAAAAATGTTTGAGCAACTGTCCATTCACCTTAAAAGTCCGATTATCATCAGTTTTCAATTCTATTGCACCATAAGGAAAAACTTTTGCAATTTCAAACGGTCCTAACCATCTTGATCTCAACTTTCCTGGAAACAACTTCAAATGAGAGTTATAAAGTAAAACTTTTTGTCCAGGTAAAAACTCCCGTTCAATAATGTTTCTATCATGCCATTTCTTTGATCGTTCTTTATAGATACGAGAATTCTCATAAGCTTCATTCCTCCATTCATCCAATTGATTCAATTGAAGCAATCTTTTCTCACCTGCAGCTTTTTCATCAAATTAAGGAATTTAATGGCCCAATATGTCTTGTGCTCAAGTTCCACAGGAAGATGACATGATTTACCAAAAACAATCATAAATGGGGACATTCCAATAGGGTTTTAAAAGCAGTTCTATAAGCCCATAATGCATCATCTAATTTTAAATACCAGTCTTTTCTAGATGCATTAATAGTTTTTTTCCAAAATTCTTTTTATCTCCCTATTGGATACCTCAACTTGTCCACTTGTTTGCGGATGATAGGGGATAGCAATTTTGTGTGTAATACCATACTTTGACGAAAGTTTTTCAAATTGCTTGTTACAAAAATGTGATCCCCCATCACTAATGATAGCTCTAGGCACCCCAAATCTGGTAAAAATATTCTTTTTTAAAAATTTTAAAACTACTCGGGCATCATTTGTTTGTAAAGCAACAACTTCCACCCATTTAGAAACATAATCGACTGCCACAAGTATATATTTATTTGAAAAAGATAAAGGGAAAGGACCCATGAAGTCAATTCCCCACACATCAAAAAGCTCAATTACCAGTATGTTGTTTTGTGGTAATTCATGTTTCTTGGAAATATTACCAGTCCTTTGACATTGAGCACAAGACAATAAATATTTCCTGCAATCACGAAACAAATTAGGCCAATAAAATCCAGATGATAAGACCTTAGCTACAGTCCTTTTAAGACCAAAATGACCTCCTGCTTCTTTTGAATGACAATGCTCAATAATGTTAAGCTGTTCAGATTCAGGTACACAACGTCTAATTGCTTGGTCAACACGTTTTTTGAACAAATATGGTTCATCCCAAAAATAACTTTTCACATTATGCAAAAACTTCTTCTTTTGTTGATAAGACAAACCATATGGAATAATTTTGCTAACCAAGTAATTGACATAATCAGCATACCAAGGCAAATTTAGGATCTCTACTACATGCAATTGTTCATCAAGAAACTTTTCGTTGATAGGTGTATCTAAACTATCAGATTCTAGTCTAGATAAATGATCATCAATCACATTTTCAATTCCCTTCTTATCCTTAATCTCAAGATCAAATTCTTACAGCAACAATATCCATCTAATCAACCTTGGTTTTGCATCAGCTTTAGCAAACAAGTATTTCAAAGCAGCATGATCAGTATATACTATGACTTTAGATCCTATCAGATAAGGCCTAAACTTGTCACAAGCGAATATAACAGCAAGAAGTTCCTTTTCAGTTGTAGCATAGTTTCTTTGAGCCTCATTCAAAGTTCTACTAGCATAATATATAACATGAAATAACTTACCTCTTCTCTGACCCAATACTACTCCTACAGCAAAGTCGCTGGCATCACACATAAGCTCAAAAGATAGCTCCCAATCAGGTGCAATAATCACTGGTGTAGATGTGAGCTTTTCCTTTAATAAGTTAAATGACTGCAAACAATTGTCATCAAAATTAAACATTGTATCTTTTTCAAGAAGATTGCAAAGGGGTTTAGAAATTTTAGAGAAATCTTTAATAAATCTCCTATAAAAACCTGCATGTCCTAAAAAACTTCTAACTCCCTTAATAGTAGTGGGTGGTGGTAATTTTTCTATGATTTCAATTTTGGCCTTGTCAACTTCAATTCCTCTCACAGAAACTTTATGATCTAAAACAATCCCTTCTCTTACCATGAAATGACATTTTTCCCAGTTTAAAATCAAATTTGTTCTTTGCATCTTTGAAGAACACAAGCTAAGTTTTCTAAACATGCTTCAAAAGACTTTCCAAAAACAGAAAAATCATCCATAAAAATTTCAATAAAATTTCAAGCATGTCAGAAAAAATAGCCATCATACACCTTTGAAAAGTAGCAGGTGCATTGCAAAGACCAAAGGGCATCCTCCTAAAAGCAAAAGTGCCATAGGGACAAGTAAAAGTGGTTTTTTCTTGGTCATCAGGAGCTATAGAAATTTGATTATAACCAGAATAACCATCTAAAAAGCAATAATAATCATGCCCTGCAAGTTTTTCTAACATCTGATCAATGAAAGGAAGGGGAAAGTGATCTTTTCTGGTGGCATCATTTAATTTTCTATAATCAATGCAAACTCCACCCAGTTACAGTACGAGTAGGAATCAAGTGATTTTCTTCATTTTTCACTACAGTCATACCACCTTTCTTTGGTACAACTTGAACTGGACTTACCCACTTACTATCAGAGATAGGATAGATAATACCTGCATCAAGTAGTTTCAAACTTCCTTTTTTACTACCTCCTTAAGTGTTGGGTTAAGTCTCCTCTGTGGTTGAACTGTCGGTTTGTACTCAGCTTCCATCAAGATTTTGTGAGTGCAAATTATAGGGCTAATTCCCTTGATATCAGCAATAGTCCAACCAATTGCTTCTTTATGCTTCCTTAGAACTCCAAGCAGCTGCTGCTCTTGTTCACCTGTCAAATAAGATGAAACAATTATTGGCAAAGTATCTCCAGTTCCTAGAAAAGCATATTTTAAATGTGAAGGAAGGGGTTTAAGCTCAAGATTTGGTGGCTGTATCAATGATGGTACTGGCTTGCTTTCACTAGTGCCTAGCTCCTCATAATATCTTCCTTTGATTTGGTGCACTTTCTCAACTTCTTCTTCTTGCTCATCATCACTCCATTCATCAAGATTTCTTAAAACAGATTCCATAGTCTCTACACCTACATTCTCTTCAACAGACTCAGAAATAAACTCATCAATAATATCAATAGTATAACAGGAACCTTTATCAAATCTTTTCATTGCATCATAAACATTAAAGGTTACCTGATCATTTTCTACCCTTAAAGTGAGTTTACCTTGTTCCACATCAATTAATGCTTTACCGGTTGCAAGGAATGGTCTGCCAAGAATCATTGGGACTTCACGATCCTCATCCATTTCCAAGACTATAAAGTCTACAGGAAATATGAACTTGTCAACTTTCACCAAAACATTTTCAACAATACCACGTGGGTATTTGACACTTCTATCTGCAAGTTGCAAGGTGACATGAGTCTCCTTGCATTCTTCAAGTCCTAATTTCCTGAAAATGGATAAAGGCATAAGATTAATACTTGCACCAGAATCAATAAGTACTTTATCAAAATGAAATTTTCCTATAGTGCAAGGAACAGTAAAACTCCCCTGATCTCTTTGTTTGGTAGGCAAATGAGGTAGACTTTTCTGCAAAATCATGGAGCATTCTCCTGTAAGCATCACTGGTTCATTTCCATCAATCCTTCTCTTCTTAGTAAGCAATTCCTTGATAAATTTTGCATATGAAGGCATTTCTTGAATCACTTCTAAGAATGGAATATTGATTTGCAACTTCTTGAACATCCAGAAATTTTGAAAATTGCTCATCCAATTTTTGTTGCTTCAATCTTCCTGGAAAAGGAATGGGTGGAACATAAGATCTTACTTCAGGTGATTTTTGCACAGGTTCCTCCATCTTTTGTTTTCCTTTGTCTTTGACTGGAATCTCCTCAGTTTCTTGAACTTTTGACTCAGCGGCTCAACTTCTTGCCACTTCTCAAAACTATTGCATTCACGGTTTTAGGATTTTCCTCAGTGTTGCTGGTAAGAACCAGATGGTCTATTACCAATTTGCTGAGCAAGTTGATGGAATTTCCCTTGAAGATCTTGAATAATGCATGCTGATTGTTGAGTGTGGTCTGAGTAGTTTGAATGAAAGTCTTCAACAATTCATCAGTTGAAATTTGATTTTGCTGAGGTGGAGGTGGAGGCTGAGTATTTCTTATGGGACCTTGTCTTTGAAATCCAGGTGGGGGCTTGAAAACATTTGCATCATTCTTTGGAAAGATTTGGATGATTACGCCATTCTGGATTATAAGTATTTGAATATGGTCCATAATTAACCCTTCCAAAATTTCCAACATAGTTGAGTTGCTCTCCACTTGATGATGGTGTATTACCATGAGGACAATCATAAGCTGGATGTGGTCCTGAGCACAACTCACAAGTACAACTGATTAGTACAACTTGATTAGAATTCAAAGAACTAGATGCTACAAGTTTACTCACTTGTGTAGTTAAAGCTGAAACTTGAGCAGTGAGTTGTTGCATGGATTCACTATCTTGAACAGATTCCACCTTTGATCTTGTTCTTTCACAGCTCCAGTTGTGAGCACTAGAAGCTAATTCTTCAATTAATGCACTAGCTTCATCATATGTTTTTCCCATGAGTGATCCTCGGATGTAATGCACCAATGATCTCAAAGTCTCATCTAGACTGAGATAGAAATTTTCAATCAAGAGATTATCCGGAAGTCCATGATGTGGGCATTTCCTAACTGCTTCTTTGAATCTTTCCCAAGCTTCATATAATGATTCTCCAGGAAACTTTGTGAAGTTGGTGATTCATTTCTTATCTGGCAGTTCTGGCAGGAGGGAAAAATCTCTTCAAAAATTTGTTGTCAATCTGCCCATGAAGTAATTGATTCGGGTGGTTGAGAGTTGAACCATGCCAATGCTTTATCCCTTAGAGAGAAAGGAAAAAGCTGCATTCTAATGGCCTCATCAGTACACCATTAAGCTTGACAGTGTTGCAATATTGGAGGAATTTGGCAATGTGTTCATCCGGTGTTTCATTTGGATATCCTCCAAATTGATGTGATTCAACCATCTGAATCAATGCTGGTTTAAGCTCAAAATTGTTGGCTTGAACTGCAGGTCTTTCACAGCAGGACCTTGAACAGTGGTACTGTATAATCCGAAGTGCTCTAACAGGTGCAGCTTGAATTTGATTGTTGTTTGGATCATGTTTCCCTCATTGTTTCTTGGTTCGTTTTCTGCCATTTCTTCTTGTCTTCTCGGTTTTCTCTCCTCTGTTGACAAAGTTCTTTCAATTTCAGGATCTATTGGTAGAAGATCAGCACTTCTACTTCTTTGCATATAACCTGAAAGAGGAAAAGAATCAATTCTTTGGAAAAACACCTAAACTACTAGCAAAACTAAAAGTAATCTAATATTAATTTTGGTCCCCGGCAACGGCGCCAAAAACTTGATCTGATGAATGTGTATATAAATTTCAGATACTACCAGCAAGTGTACTGGGTCTTGATCAAGTAATATAGAAGTGAGTTGAGTATCGTTCCCACAAGGACTAAATTAACTACTAGATTGATATTAGTTTTTACTAATATTTAGGCAATCAAATTGTATCAATTAACTAACTAATATCTATCAATGAATGCAATGAGATTGTGAGAAGTATATAAGATGAATGTGGGAAGGAACAGAATCCATCCTAATCTTTACTAATCATGCTGAATTATATTATATGAACAATTAGGATTATGGATATTTGTAAGAAATTGTAAGACTAAAACTATCAAGTTTTAGTGAACCATAAAATAATTATTAGCTTCCGCTATACAAATTATCAATGGAATCTAATTTATAATCATAAATCTTCCAATTCTATGATTATCTAATATCCTAAATTAACTTCTCCTAATTCCTTAGTGAGAAATTAAAATAAAATATTGCATGAAGTACATGGACAATTTCTAAATTAATATTAAACTTAATTGCTTTCCACAATTGTGTTTAATCTAATTCATGAATTCCTATGAACCCTAATTCTTTTTCCAAATATCAGAATTCTTATCAATTCAATTTCAATCAGAAATAAAATAGAATTAGGATTCAATACAAATATTCCATAATTCTAACAATCCTATAATATAAATTCAAGAATCATTTTAGCAAAATTAGGATTTCATCACTTCCCACAAAGAAGTTTAGCTACTCATGATATAATTCAATAATCAAATAAGAATGTGCAATTGATAACATTATGAACAAATAATTCAGATAAATGAATTGCATAAGAAAAAGATTAGATATCACCAATTCAAGTATCACAATCTTCAATTACAATTCTTGAAAGCTCAATTCTCTCACAAATCTCTATGAAATGCTAAACTATTTGTATACTAAAGTGTTTCCTATGTATCTACTGCTTGTGCTTCTGTTTTTTTTTGTTTGAGAGGGGGGGGGGGGGGGGTGGGGACTCCCCTATTTATAGGAAAAATTTCATGTAAAGTATTACATGAAAATTGCAATTTCACAATGTACGCCGGTAGTTACAGATCCTACGCCAGCGGCTTACAGACGGTGTATCTTCAATTTCTTCTTTACACAGGCAGTGCACTGGCAGCTTTCAACTCCAGTTACAAGGGTAGGCCGCTTCTACGCTGGCTGCTTAGATATAGATCTAGCCGGCGTATGTGATGAGAAATGAAAGGTTAGCCCAATTTATAACGAAAGCTGCCTTAAAGCCGGCAGCTTTGATATCGGCTTAGATACTTCATCCACACTTGGTCTTTTCAATTGCCTCCGCAACATGTGTTCTCTACTTGTCCCTTCTGATCCCTGATCTACACTGCCTCAATGCCGGCGGCTTAGTAGCCGGCGTATGTTGCAACTTCTTTTACACGGGCATCGCTTGAGTTCTGAGCTGCCAGCCTTCATTGTACACTGGCTTGCTCATCTTCTACGCCAGCAGCTTTGAGGCGGCGTATATTTGGTTGAGTTTTATCCTTGCAAGGCTGGCAGTGTAGACATCGGCTTTGAACGAGTGCAACTGGTAAGCCGTCTCAACGCCGGCGGCTTTGAATTCACAATAGTCAGTGTATCCTTGAATTTTTCCAATTTTCACTCCAAAGTTTCTTGTTTTGATTTCTTTGTCCAAATTAGACCTGAAACATGAAATTTAACCAAAACAAGTATCCATTCTAGCTATTTTGAATATCAAAGTTTGTATCTAATATGATCTCATCAGGAACCTTAGCTTCATCAAGGTATCCCGGACTAAGAATAGACTAGTCCTCAAATTAAAAGAAAAGCAAAGAAAAAAATTGTTTTGACTTGATTTAGACAAGTCTAAGACTAGAAAGACTAATCTTAATAACAACATGAAATAAATAAATTGCATAACTTGAAAGTAAATAAATAACAAATGAGCTTATATGCTCTAAATAAATATATATACATAATATACATAATACTTATATAAGTTAGATTAGAAACAAATAATAATAATAACAATAACAACATAATAGTAACATAATGAAAATAAGAACATGAACAAAAACAAAACATGAATAAATTGTTGCTTCTTTAACTCTCATTAATCTAAGAAACATACACTAAACTCATGTTAAGTTGTATGAACATGATGAGTATATGAAAGAAACTTTTACCTAAGGTTATGTATTTGTTGAAGAAGAAAAGAATGGTTTGTAGTAATATGTAGGACTTGGTTTTCTAAAGAAAAAGGAAACTTGAGAGAGATTTTGAGAGAGTGATTTTGTGAAGTGATTTTGGGAGAGTTTTAGTATGAATTATGTTGTGTGAAAGAATGAAGGATGAATGGGGTATTTATAGATTTTTGGAGTGGAAATTAGATGTAATTAAATAAAACAGAAAAGAAATAAATTGTGATGGAGAGCGAGGAGAGGGGCACCGTTTGCATAGAATAGGGGGGAATTAATTATTTTGTTTGTTTTGTAATAAAAGAAGTAATGTGTAAAGAGTGATGTGATTAAAGTTGTATGGAGAAGGTAAATTGTAAGGTATAGGTATGATAGAGTGTAAGAAAAAGTAGAGATAGGTGAATAGTAATGAATAGTAGAAAAGTACTATGAATAGTAGACTAGATAATTAAAATACCGGTAGTAAGGAAAATACGAGTAAACGGCCTATATCTGATATTTTTAGCTACCGAAAAATTCTAAAGCTGATATTTTTGAAAACCTTATATTTTTATTAGTTTATTAGTATTGTCGGAATATTTTCACTATTCGGTGCACCAGGGCACGGTTTTCGAAAACTAATCTCGTTTGGATCCGAAAGACACTAGAAAATTAAGAATATAATATTTTTAAGCTTTCCTATATTATTACGAACCATATTACACAATTATCTTAATTTCGTTTTCTAGGGTTTAAGAACACTGGATTACCGGATCTAGATTTACTAGACTAATCATATAACTAGTTTAACTTTAGGGTTTCGTTTTGACTTCCGGTTCTTAGGGTTTGCTAATATTATCAAAAAATCTAGGGGCTTGCAATAAGGGGTGAACATTCGTTGATGGAGTAAACATCTATTGTGGTAGTAGAATGATAATGTAAAGTAAACACTCATTGTTGGAGTAAATACCCACTATGATAGTGATACTTCGTTGTTGTTGGAGCAGACTTTAACTCTTTTAGAAGAATGAACTCATGGCTTACTACTTAACCTTTGTATAAATGGACTTCGAGATGCGAAGCAAATATCAAGATCACCCACGGACCCGTATTAAAGCTAGAAGAGACCGGGTGCTAGAATAACAAAAGATCACTCATAGGCCTATGCCAAAGGTCAGGTACCAGAGGGACACAAGATTACTCATGGGCTTGTGCCAAGTCTAGTAGAGATTGGGTATTAAAGTAATGCAAGATCGCCCGTGGGTCCATATCAAGAGATTGAGTGTTAGAGAAATACAAGATCACTTGTGGACCTGTGCCAATTGCCAAGTCTAAAAAAGATCAGGTCTAGCTAGAGCAACACTTAAGCTTGGTCTCAGGCCTATCCAATTATTAGAATAGTTGCCTTAGATGAAGATATTTCAAAATGGGCCTCTTGCAAAAAAAAAAAATGATGATGTTTAGTATTACGAAGAGCCCATATATATATATATACATATATATATAAGAAAAAGAAATAAAACAAAAAGCAAATGAAGAAGTGATTATTTACGTTGGGAACCATAGTTGTCAAACTCAAGTTTCTACCTAAAATCGTTAGGAGATCTGCAGAATTGTAAGATTCTACAATTAAAGTAAATTTGCTTGCAAAAACTATAAATTTATTTACTATACTAATAGAACTTTAAATAAATGATGAAAATAAATAATCTATTATAAATTTAGTTGCATACAACCAAAATTTAAGTGTTACCAATCATAATTCACATACTCTTATTAATAATTATTTACATTTATTGATGGTTCACCATCTACAATTATCAAGATGTATTGCAAATAATTTAAATTATAATGTATGAGAAGTTGGTTTTGTACAGTAATGAACATTTTCATATTCATTATATATTTGCCCAAAAAAATATTACATTTATAACAAATAAATTACATATAGAAAATTTTTAATAATGGGTGATGATAAGTGTCAGGAGACCCTTATTCTATGTGCTTATTTGGACATATCTATTATATATTTATTGTGAATTGATGAAGAAAAGGAAACTTATTTGTGAAATATTCATTTCAGGAGTTTTAGACCATGTTTGAAAAATTTTATGATGATTCAAGTGAAATTAAGATAAGTTTAACAAGTTTTGATCAAGAACTAAATTTTTGTACATGCACTACCTTGTGCATAGCCATGCTAGAGGTAAGAAACAAGTTAGTAGGCTTTTAATTTTCAAGCCCTCCTTCAGCACAGCTAGGGAAGTTAGCAGGGCACAAGTCCGAGAGTAAAAACAAAAAATGCAAAAACAGACATTTTTGAGTTCTGCCCTCCTTTGTGCACAACCATATAGATTGGTTGTGCACGTTATAACTTTGTGATGTCATTGAAACAAGAAGTTTCGGCCCTTCCATAAGCACGTTCGTGCAGGGCCTGCAACCCTGCTTTCACCCTAAAACTATAAATAGCCGCCTTTTTTTCATACTTAACAGATTTTAGATCATATTTTCCAAACCCTAGGAAAGAAATTATGAGCTTGAAGAAGAAAAGTGCAAGGACATCATCAAAGATCACAAAACATCTATAAGGGCTTTATCTTTTACATAATACTCATTGTCTATTCTTCTAGATTTTATGTTGTGATTGTAAATTCTACGGAAGAGTAGATTTCTTTACCTTAAGTCTTGTGAAACCCTTGACCCATGTGCTAAATATGTTGATTAATAAAAGTTTATGCCTTTTTATCTATTCATGTATATTAATTATCTTGTGATTAATTTATGCGCACAAGTTAATTGCATGCATGATTCTTGTTAGATAGAAAGATGTTTCATCTAACAAGATAGATCCTCATGAATAGAGAGATTGCATGTTTTACCTAGAGGTAGGGAAACTTCAATTTTTTGCACAGAGATTAAATCTTTATTTGGGAATTATGAATTAAATATTTATTTAGGAATTATGAACGTTAATGCAATCTCATATGGCGTTAGTATCTTATATAAGGTTAGGAATTAATTAACTTGATGGAGTAATTAGTTTAATTGAAAATTCATGCAGTGGAAAGCATAAACAATTCATTAATTAATCCATTATCATAAGAAAATTAAGGTTTTTGGCGGATCAACACTAAGGTGTGTTTTGTGATTGAATATTTTTTAAGAAAACACTTATATTTAACTCTAGGGTTTGCTAAAATGGATTAATTAGTAGTCTACACCATTAATCTCGTATCAAGATTTAAGCTAGATAGTAGAGAATAAGTAAAGATAATATTAGTACTTGCTCTTTGGATCCCTAGGATGACACCCATTACACTTGCTTGGCTCGGTCAGTAGATTTACTTACTTGGGTTTATAAATTATATAATTTGATATGATTAGTGAGAGCTCATCAAGTTTTTGGCTTTATTGCCAGGGATCTAGCAAGCCAATATTAAGAAAAACCTTAGTATCTATTACTTTAGCCACTTTTTTATATTTATGCTTTTTAGGGTTATTCGTTTCATAGAATGTGTTCTTGAGTGTTTTTGTGCTTGTGTGAACTATGAATTGTATGGGATTTATGTGTTTGTATTGTGAGGGTGATCATAATTATTATGTATACCTTAATCCATATTATCATCTCTCTAACTCATTTTATACAAATGCATTATTCCCCATTGCTCCTTATCAAGAGTTTCCAGATATTGACCTTATCACTCATGATGATATGATTTGTAGGGAGTGTGGTGGTAGACATTTGACCTTTGAATGTCAAAGTGAGAGACTTGACCCACCTTTTTCTCAACACTCACACTACGACCACACTTAAGCTACTTTAGTCATACCATCTTCTTCCTTGAGCCATACTGATGAAGATCCTCAAACAAAATCCATGTTAGGATGGATCATTAAGACAAGATATGAGAAGTTAGACTCGCCTGTTAAAAGATGATGCAAGTACTATTTGAATCAGACTCATGGACATTTTATGCTCCCATTCTTTACAAACTTACAAGCTTAGAAGAATTGACTACTTTTCTAGGACTGCTCTGTAACCCCCAAGTTTTTCAATAATTAGAATCAAAGAATAGAATTTAAAATCAATGAAGATTTAAAATATTCTGAATGAATGATATTTTGAGTAATTTTGCTGCAATAGCTTTTGTAAAATATATCAAATAGGAATAGAAACATAAGTTTGGTTGTCTTTATAAGTTGTTTATCAAATAAATTATGTTATGTTTTCAAATTCTTAAAAGAAATTATCTAATTATATAGAATTTGTAAACTAAAAATTTTGCTAAACATTGTATTGAAATTGTGTGATTGATAATTCCAATGTTTTAGAGGTATAAAAAACTAATGTGTCTTTTAAATTAAGCTAAATTCTGCAAAATTAAATCCTTTAGCTCACTATAACTATGGTGCGCCACACACACACTATAACTCATGCAATGCCTATAAAGTCAAATGTTGCTTTATCAAAATATAGATAATTATCAAACAAAAGTTGGCTAAAATTTGCCTTATTTTCTCTCCCAAAAACCAAAGTTTTTCACACATACATAGTTCACCATTCTTCTTCAATTTCTCTTATCAAATCAACAAGAAAGTCAAGGTAAACTTCAATCTTCAAGTCAAGATAAGTATAGGTAAGTTAACTCTTTCTTTTCTTTTGTTGTTTTTGCATTTGAATATGTGTAAGATAAGAGTCATTGTTAGTTGATGGCTTAAATAAGATGGTTATGATTTTTGTTGTTAGATATGTGATGTGGAGTTATGAAAATATAGTATTAAGTCTTGAGTCATGGATGATATAGGGCATAAATAGTTGGTTGTGGAGTTGATGTGAAGTCGGATGGTTATAAGATTATAAGGAGATGAGAATGCTGAAAATGAGTCTTGTATGATGATGCTAGAGTATATTTGATGGATATGAGACCTCTAAAATTGGTTAAAGTGTGTACAAATGTAAAGTTTAAAAAGTATAGTTCGCTGCTAGATGAGCACGAGGCATGAAGGAGGGCGTGGTAAGTTTTTTTGGTGTTTTTAGGTGGATACGCCCCTCTCTATGGGGTATGGCAAGAAGCGTTGTAGCCTTTGTATCCATGCCTGGGTTGATGCGCCTTTTACATGGGGCATGGCATGAGGCATGGTGGCTTCTGAGTGCCGACCTTGTTCAAACACCCATCCATACAGGGTGTGGTGATCCCTATATGTTGCCTTGTCCCATACACCCTTCGCTACGGGGCGTGATAAGGGGTGTAGCCCCTTTTGTTCCCTTATATGATTTTATACACCATTTGATGCTGGCGTGGCCATGGTATATGGTCTTTGGCTTGTGTTTTGTCTCTTTTAGTTCTAAGATCTTGTTTAATCCTTCCTTACCTTGCTAAATAGCTAGCAATACAAGTTTTATATCGCATAGGGACCCTATATCGGGAACCGGATTTCCCGAGTGATTATAACGATGACTAAAGAAAATGCACAAGTGAGTAACTTGAATCTTTTCGCTTTGTTTTTTATTGTATAATAGTGGAATATAGTATAGAAAAATTGAAATGAATTAAATGCATGGGGTTGAGAAATCTTGTATGCTATGTGTTGTCTGAATGAATTACAAATCTTAATGTTCAAAGTAACAACTATTTGCTTGATGATAAGTGTGTAGTTTGAAATGATGAATTTCTAAAATTGGTGTGACTACTAAATAATATGGAATAAAGCTTACTAGACTCCTAAACTTAAAATGACATGCATTTCATGAGAACATAATTGCGTTATCATGGTATTCATGTCACGTATTAACATTTTGATTCTATGATAATGCTTGTTGAGTTTAGTGGATCTAGTTAAGATTATGATAGGGTTGTTAGCTTCATAGAAACTAAGTAGGCTTTGAAGGGGGTCGCATGTGTTGAAGTTGGCTTTAGAGTGTTAATACTTAGTGGGAATGCTCAAGTTTTAAGAGAAGTGAATAGTATAATAATATCTATTTATACATAGTAAATGAGATTAAAAGGGTTATTCTTCTTTAGTTTTGAGATTCTCATGGCAATGAATTACTTAGCTGATCCTTCAACCTCTAGGGAGAGCATAAATTCCTATAGGTTTAAATTCCAGTTATTCAAACAATGCTTGTTACATATGTTTAGTGGATGCATTGCATGTGACTGTTAACTAAACTTGTTTGATATTAATGAAATATGTTAAGATTCTATTATTCACTAGGCTTCTTATGCTCACGCTCCTTTAGACTATTATTTTACAGGAATACAAGCAAGAAGACCGGGATTAAGACCAAGACTAGGTATGGAAGTTATGATAGAATATGGACTTATGTATCTAAGTTTGGAAAGAAGACCTTGTTTGTAATAGAGACTTAGTGATGATGTCTGTAATAGCATAAGCTATGTTGTGTTTTTCTTGTATGTTTCGTTGTAAAAGTGTTTTGAAGAAGCTTTTGAAGACCATGGATGTAATATGTATGTGGTGACCTAAATTTGTACATTATCTTTATTCATGGCTTATATATATGCAATATCTTTTTTGCTTTAATTAACCTTTGATCCTATCTTATCTGTCCACTCCATACGGGGAATGTTAGTTGTATAGTACTAATATAACCTTCTGGAGGCCTCAGTTGGTTGCATGATGTGTAGTTACAATTAGGATACCTTATAAGAGAGTGGCGGTCTCAAGAGTTGGTACGTAGGTTAATTGGATCTTTAGAAACTCTTTGGAGATATGAGAGAGTAAATAAGGAGACAACTACAAGTCTTTTTTATGCACCAGGAGAAAATGATCCAGATATATAAATTGAGGAGTCAACAAAAGTGAAGGATGAGTTGGTGGAGAAGGAAAATGAATTTGTAGGTCACAGTTTTGATTTGAATAGTCATGAAAATAAGTTAGACTCTACTAAGGAAAAAAGATGAATGTGAGGAGACAGTTCTAGAGGACATTCCATAGTTTACCCTAGAAGGAAAGAAGGTTAGAGAGATGGAACACGACATGGAAGTTGAGGATATCAATCTCTCTCCATGTATTGAGTTGATTGGGTGTTTGGGAGATGATGAGCAACATGAGATGTACCAGGACCATATAGGTTATATTATAGAGTTTAAGCCAAGACCAATTTATAAATTTGGTCCCTATAAAAAACCTATGATATTTGAGAATAGGGGAATTAAACTTAAAAGAATTGAAGCATGAATGAGAAAGGAATTCCCCTTGTCTACTTTAGAAATATGGGAATGGGACACATTGTTATGGGATCCAGGTGGAAAGGTTAACACTTTCACGCCACAAAGGATTCCCTAAACGTGACAGTCTACCGCAAATAATATTAAAACTTGAGAATGACTACCTTAGTCACTTGAAAGTTTTTATATCAGTACAAGGCATACGTTCACAACAAAGTAATGTTGGTGGAGTTGTGCATTTTAAGATAGTAGCAATAGAACATGTAACAGAATATTATCATAATTTCATCAAAACATAAGGTCTTACAACTCTAAGGGGCATTCTCTTAATAAAATATAAATTATCTTACAATTAAAAAGAGGCTTCCAAATACATAAGAGATTTTGTAGGAAATCTATCAACAAAATTCAAAAATAAATTTCCTTCAAAAGCTCTTAAAGCCCCATCATGCCTACTTCCTGCAACGGATCTCTAAGATTAGCCTAAAAGTAAACCTGCATCAAAAATCTATTTGAGGGTAAGTGATAACATGCTTAGTGAGA
Source organism: Combretum micranthum (assembly GCA_024138025.1). Taxonomy (NCBI): domain Eukaryota; kingdom Viridiplantae; phylum Streptophyta; class Magnoliopsida; order Myrtales; family Combretaceae; genus Combretum; species Combretum micranthum. Next base: position 61,022 of record JAMXBD010002649.1, read on the forward strand.
TATCTTTGCAATGTCGTATTCATAACAAACAAGTTGATTATTCAATGATATGCAATAACTATATGTACACACACACACATACATACAACCTACTAGAAATTGTATGCAGAATGGATTTTACGCTCTCCATTTGGGGGTTAGGCAATGCTTTCAAAATAACGGGGTCCTCTGACCTTCACCCTCTATTGGGTCCTGATTGACCACCACCACTTAGTCGATAGATCTCTTACCTAAAGCGATCGATTCGGCATGACTCCTCTATGAGGCCGTATAGTTCCTTATGCTGGAGCTAAGTGCCTTACCTTTCCGATCCTACGAGTAGGAGAAGTAGTGAAATGAAATGCAACTCAACTTTATGCTATGCATGATCAATTTATAATTAAATTCCGAAATAAAGTTAAATGTTCAGTTAAAGGCAACCAACACAATTTTCGCACACATACAATAATATAACATTAAAACAAGCACAGGGGTTCCGATATGCTTATGATTTCTTGATCAAGCATGAAATTCACAATACATTCCCAACATATTCTTACAACTAATTCCATTTTATCTTTTACCTAAATTCTAGTGCACTAAATTACAAGCATAAACGAGAATGTGAAAAATGTAAGGAAACTCACTTGACCATTTGCAATCTTTTTAATCAAAATAATCTTTCGGAAAGGGGATTTCATAAACTTCGTTACCTAGAAAAAAGGAATACTCGAAATGAGTATTTCATAAATGTAAACTCTTAGATTTTATAGTAATGAAAAGAAAACCCGTAGAACCAGAAGTCAAATCGGAACCCTAAAATCATCATAGTTCTATTTTAAGTATAGTGAATCTAGATCTGGCAATCCTGCGTGCGAAACCCAAAAAACAATAAAAATGAGATAATTTCAAATTATAGTTTGGAATTATATATAAAAAGCTTTAAAAAATTATATTCGCTAAAATTATTTCATTTTGGACTCGAACGGGATCAGTTTCAAAAATTAGGATCTCGACAAGTAAAATAGTGAAAATATTCTGATAACACCATTAGACTCATAATAATACGAGGATTCCAAAAATATTAATTTTATAATTGTTCGGTATCTAAAAATATCTGATATAGCTCGTTTACGTATATTTTCTTTACTACCAGTATCTTAATTGTCTAGACTACTATTTATGGTACTATTTCTACTATTCATTTATCTCTACTTTTCCTTACTACCTACTCTTACAACCTATTCATCTATGTTCTTACAATTTTCATTTCCAATACAACTTCACATATTTCATATCTTACTTTTCATTAATAAAAATATAAAAAAATAAATCTCTCTCCCTCTCCATCCAAAATAGTGCTAGCCACCCCCTCTTTTCCTCTAATTTTTTTATTTTCAATTTATTTTAATTACTACTAATTACCTTCCACTTTTTCTTATAAATACGCCATCTCCCTCTACTTCTTTCACATATCTTTTTCACTACTAAAACTCTCCTAAAATTTTTTCAAAAATTCTCTCTACGAGTTCTTTTTGCTTTCTTTTCCTTTTTCTATAACCAATAGGTAAAATTTCCATTTTTTTTTAATGTTCCAGTAACTTAATATGACTATAGTGTGTGTATTCTAAACCCATGGGAGTTAAAAAAGCAACAACATGTTTATGCTTTATTCTTGTTCATACATAAATTCTATGTTATTACATTGTTTTTATGTTGTTCTTTATGTTCATGTAACTTAACATAACCATGGTGTGTGTTTCATAAACCTATGGATGTTATGAAAACAACAAAATATTCATGTTTTGTTCTTGTTCATACACAAGTTCTATTGATAATATACTCATCTTTTATTATGCTTTTACTATTATGCTCTTATTATTATTATTCTTATTATTATGCTTTTCTTTTCTGTTTTTGGAACTAATCTATTTTTAATTTCAATAAGCCTTGATGAAGCTAAGGCTCCTAATGCTTGACTTTATATATATGCTTAATTGGTTCTTATATCTCTTTCTTTTTTATTATGGGTTATTCTTATCTTTAACATAGCTACATAATCGTATTCTTGCATGACAATATTATGTTGTCTTAATAAAAATAAAGATGAGTCTTTTTTTTAATTAACAAAGAAAATGTGACTAAACTTTCTTTAAAAATAAATTTTGTCACTTAGCAATGATTTTTCCATCAAAGACTTACAAATTTTTTTTAATAAATTCTTTTCAAAAATTTAGACAAGCTCATCATGAATTTTTAAGTATTAGTATTGACGATTTCTTCAAGGATTTAACTAAGTAGATATACACTCTCTTTTCAATTAGTAACGTAAAAGTTATTGATTAAACTTTAATGTGATAATTATTTATTATGCAAAATTTTCTCGAAAATTTATTTATAAGATTTTTACCAACTTCATAATAAAAACCAAGAACTAGACAAGTTTCTAAGTCAAGGTAAAATCAACTCACTAGTTTAGAAACCAACTTAGAGAAAATAAAAATTTGCTAACAACCTAAGAAAGTAAGTTTTTAAAATGATAAACTTATTTTCTAAGAAGTAGAAGAATATAAATATGATGAGCAAATACATTTAACACAACTTAAAACATTAGATACTACCATCAACTTAAAAAAAATTTTGAAAATTTCTTTTTCGATCACTAAAAGTAAGATTAGCATATAACTTGAAAGACCGAATTTTTAGAAATTAATTTATCTTTGAAAATTAGGAAATAAAAATATAAAAGGAAAACACTTATTTATAATAACCCAAAAACTTATAGTTTCTTTCCAATAAACTTAAAAGAAATTGTCAAAGTTCAATCTTTCCAAACTCCTAAAATGAATTGTTTAATGAAAAATCATTGTTAAGATAACATTATCAAATCATGCATACAATATAAGTATATATATATTCAAAGGATTTTTCAATCATATAAATATCTATATGTTTGTTTAAGGATTTTGGATGGAATAAAATTTAGAAAAATTTGTTTTCGAAGGCTGAAATTTTTGTGTCAAATCTGTACCGTAACTTTTTGAAAACCTAAATGGCTTATTATGATAAAAAATAACCTTAGAAAATAGACAGATATTTTCGAGTAGTAGGTAGAAAACAATACATAATATGTGAAATTTGGAGTTAAAATGAGCAAATTATAGCCATTTTAAGTTGGAGTTTCTCGCCATATAGATTTTAACGCAAATAACAAAATAGACTTAGAAAATTTAAGTAGGACTTTGATGAAATACTCATTTCAGGTATTTATTTTATTTAGGTGACGAGGACCACAACCTTCTCTTTCCTGAGGATTACTTCAATTGATAGAGATCGCCATGACCAAGTGAGTTTTCCTTTACGTTTGATGTATCTGTGTATATGCTTATAAAATAGAGCACTAGATATTAGGAAAAGATAAAAATTGATATGCATGCGGGTTATCATGGGAGCTATGTATGTGATTCATCATGTGTGATCAATAAACGATAAGTATATCGGAGCTCAATTGGTTTATTAATATAGATTGTCTCTATGTATATAATTGTGTATGCAAATATTGATTGCTTGCCTTAAATGAATTAATATCGGATCGGAAATTCCTTATAACTAAATTAATCATGCATATCACTAAGAATATCATATTCGTATTTTACTACTACTCCTTAGCGTGAGACTAGAAAGGTAAGCTGTCTAGCTATATCTTGAGGAATTAGGACAGTTAGGAAATACAATCTCATGGTATAGCCGAGCTGAATCGATTGCTTTAGGTAAGGAAAGCCCGGAGACTAGTAATTAATAGACGTGATTATCTATGATTTTAATGATTGATTAAGTAAAAATTAGGCTTTGAGCTATATTTCTATTTAAGAATTGATACTTAAATCAACAATATTTTGATTTCATGTGACTTTTAATCATAACAACACATTTTGGAGCAATTAGGAGCAAAATGGACACAAATTACGAGTGATATAGCAGAAAATAACACCCATAGAAGCAATCACGCCCTATTAGTCGCCCGTGATAGAGAATAATGAAGATCAGAAGTAATCACGCCCTGTTAGCCACCTGTGATAGAGAATAATGAAGATTAGAAGTAATCACGTCACTTTGGTCCCCGTGATCTGGGATGAGGAGGAAAGAATTTGATCACATAACTAATCTTGCTCCTCTGTTTGCCCGTTAATTAGAGAAAAACGAAGAACAGCAAGAATCACTCCCTTTTTGTTCGCCTGTGATTGAAGTGGATACAAGAAGAAATTTGGCCACAGCAAGAATCACCCCCCTTTGGTTGCCCGTGATATGAAAATTGAAGATGTGCGATAACTTAAAAAGCATGAATACGACTTTTATGTTTCTTTTCACTAAATAGTATATCTTTTACTTTAGGTCGTATATTTTCATCGGATGCCTTTTTAAGAAATTGGGTGATTATAAAATACATACAACATAAGGAGATAGACATTATCACACCCTCTCATCTCTTTCATTGTAATTGTAGGACCCTGACATCAGGAGGGAGAGGGTTAGTTCGTAGTGATTGTATTTGTTCGTAGTATGTGTTGGTAATCTTATATTTGTTTGAAAGTTGTAATTTTTCCTAAAGAACTTGAGCAAGTCAAAGGATTCATGTTGTCCATGTGTTGTGTAAACCCCCGAATTTTTAGATAATGGTTTTGGAATACCGAATTGAAACCTTAAAGACTGACCCAAGTTAAAACCGAACCTTAAATAATCTCGATAATGGGATTTCATAAGAGAAGATTCATTAATCATTCGGCACAAAATCTGAGCATGAGAAAGTCCATCCAGTCGATCCCTAAGGTAAACCCCTCAATTTCTAGGGTAAAGTGAGATTAAATCCTAACCCTAGTCAAACCGGAGTTTCAAAAATCAACAAAGATCAAGACAATCAAACAATTTTAACTCCGGCAATCCTGCATTTTCAAACCCTAGAAAACGAAATTGAGTTAATGGCTTATAATAGTTTGTAATAATATAGGATAGTATAAAAATATTATTCGTGAATTTCGAGTGTCCTTCGGACTCAAACGGGATCAATTCTCGAAAGGCTTATCCCGGAGCTTGGAATAATAAAAATATTCTAACAACACCAAAAGACTCGTAATTAAACAAGGATTTCAAACATATCAGTTTCATAATTTTTCGATTATTAAAAATATCAGATATAGCTCGTTTACGCGTATTTTTACTACTACCCATATTTTATTTGTCTAGTTTACTATTCATAATACTGTTATACTATTCATTACTATTTTACTATCTCTACTTTTTCTTACACCTATTTCTTACTACTTACATACCTATTTTCTTATATTTTTTACATTTCCAATACATTTTATATCAAATCATATCTTACATATTAATTATTTCCTTACAAAATACAAAACAAATCAACTCACTCTCTCTCTCCTTTCCTCCATGGCCCGTGCAAGTCTCCTCTCCCTCCCTCTCATTTATTTTCTTTTTCAATTATTTTATTACATCTAAATTTCCACTCGAAAATTCTATAAATACCCTATTTCTCCTTCATTCTTTCACATATCTATTCTACATAACAAAACTCTACCAAAATTTCCTCTCAAAACCTCTCTCCAACAATTCCCTCTCCAACAATTCCCTCTCCAAACACTTTCTAACATTTACTACTCCTCAAGAAAAAATAACAAATACATTACCCATTCATCTCTTTTCAAATCCTCCATTAAACCTTAGGTAAAAATCCTACCTATATTATTTATCATGTTCATACAACTTAGCATGAGCTTAGTGTATGTTTCTTCGACTCATATGAGTTAAAGAAGCGACAATATGTTCATGTTTTGTTTTTTCATGTTCATATTTTACATTATGTTATCATGTTGTTGTTATTATTGTTATTATAATTTTTGCTCTAATATAACCTCTATATAGTATTATGTATATTATGTATATATATTTCTTTAGAGCATATAAGCTTACTTGTTATTTATTTATTTTTTATGCTTTGCAATTTATTTATTTCATACAATTTATTAAGACTAGTCTTTCTAGTCTTAGACTTGTCCATATCAAGTCAAAACGATTTTCTTCCTTTTCTTTTGGGACTAGTCTATTCTTAGTCTCGGGTTACCTTGTTGAAGCTAAGGCTCCCAATATATGATTGGAATACCTTGATGAAGCTAAGGTTCCCAATACTTGACCAATTTATTACGTTTATTTGCTTATGAGTATTTCTTTCTATCTTATTATGTGTTATTCTTAATTTTATATTGCTACATAATCATATTCATGCATAGTTAGAATATTGTTGTCTTAAATAAACATAAAAATGGGTTCTTTCTTTAAAAAAAAAAGAAAAAGAAAAGTAAACTAGATTTCTTAACAAAAGATCTAAGTTTTGTTTTTAATAAACTCTTTTCAAAAGATAAGCTAATCATAAATTCTAGAAGAAGTGAAGATTTCTTTAAAATAATAAAAGGAACTCATTTCTTTTATAAATCAAACTAAGTACTCCATAAAGATAGAATTTTTAGCATTAAACTTAGGATTTTAACTCAACCATATCTTTTATAAAACCTAAATAGTTTCACTATAGACATCAAAAATCACATACTAAGAAATTTTCTTCAAAACTTAATTTTTATATTATTATTCTCTTTGCAAAATCAAAATGAAATTTGCTAAGTTCTAATATTAATAATTCTTTATTAAGAAAGCTTTTCTTATGAACTTATCTAAAAAGAATTATTCCACCAATTGACAAATATTAAGAATTAAACAAGTTTTTCAAACCAAGGTAAAATCAACTCACTATTTTAGAAACAACTTAGAAAAATAAAATTTGCTAAGATAGTAAAATTTTAAAAGTACACTTATTTTATAAAAGAAAAAAATGAATATGAAAATGAGAAGAAAACATACATTCAACACAACTCCAAATATTTGGCCACACCAAAAACTTAAGGAATATTTTGAAAAGCTCATTTTTTTTAATCACTAGAAATGAAGTTGGTAAATAACTCAAAGAACCAAATTTACTTTTGAGAAGATAGGAAATGGAATTATAATAGGAAGACACACACTCATAACAACCCAAGTATATTTTAGTTTTTTCTAACAATTTAAAAAGGAGAAATTTTCAAAAGTTTTATCTTTTAAAACCCTTAAAGACAAATTATTTATGAAATATCAATATTGAGACAACACTACAAAAAAATCATGCGTACAATATGAGTGTATATATATGTTCAAAGGATTTTTCAACTATATATATATATATCCATATATTTTGCTTAAGGATTTTTGAGTAAAGAAAAGTTGGAAAAATCATATTTTGTGAACTATAAATTCGTAACTATTTTGTACCATAGTAGTTTGCAACCCAAATGGATTTTTATAACAAAAATAACCTTAGAAATGATAGATCTTTTCAAGTAGGTAAAAACGGTATATTATTTGCGCAATTCCGATTAAAATGATCAAGTTATGGCCATTTTAAGTTGGAATTATCTTCTATACGAATTTTAACAATCTTATGACATAGTTTTTCATAAGTACCTAGAATCAACAAGAAATACTCATTATGGGTATTCTTCTTGATTAGATGATCCCGAGGAGGAGTATTCATATCTGGGGAATTATTTTGATTAGTGAATTTACCGATCGACTCATCTATAAGAAAGAAATATCCCCATGGCCGAGTGAGTTTATTTGCTACCTTTTACGTACTTGTTTGTGCTTGTAACTAGAGGTAGGAAAAGATGAAAATGAATTATGTATGATAATATTGGTTGAAAGAATGCTAAGCATACAGGGACATGAATCGTTGTTAATTAACTTGTGTTTTATTATTATTATGTTGGAGTGTACAAATTTTGTGATCACCTTTAAATTACTTTAATCATATATTATAAGCTATATTAATTGATTTATGCATCTCACGTAGTTAGTTTCATCTCATGAGCTACTATACTCGATGGGACAAGAGTATAGTAGTCGGGTTTGCAGGAGCTATAAATCTGCAAGATAGGCGGATAGAAGCCTGAAAGAACTATTTCAAGATGGGCGAGTTGGAGCCTAAAATAAACTACATAAGTTGGATTTTAAAGATAGGTTTTAAAGAGCTTGAAATACCTAACCCTGAATGGAGGGGTAAATCCATTCAAACATATGATTTCCAGTAGATTATATGTATTGCTTGATCACTTGCTTGATGCATTCATATGCTTGTTTAATAACTTGTTTGAAATTATTTATACAAGTACGTTAATTCAAGAATACTACTGTACAACTTGTTTCCAAATTTCCAAATTTGATAATTTGTGACTTTTTGCCATTTTACATCTAACAAGCCTCTAAATTAATAATTTCATTATTATACTTAAAAGACAACTTCTAAATAATATTAATAGTTCAAAACATATGTATGATCTTAGTGAAGTTGTACAAGAAAAATATTAATCAATACATCTTTATGGAAAAATCGAAAATTCTATGTTTATGAAAACATAAAAGCAATATTTTTAAACTTTACAATTTATGGATATAAAGACAAAAATACTAAGGATCATAAGGATAGGAAATCAAATGTATGGAGTCTTAACTTGTGATCAAGGCTTCCCAGGACTTAAAAATGGACAAGTCCCCTTAAATAGCAAAAATAAATAAGAGCAAAACAAAATAAAAATGGAAGCCTTAGAATTAGTACAAGACTTCCTGGGACTTGAATTGCTACAATTACTATAGAAATAAAGAAAAAATATAACAAATATAATTGAAGCCTTAGAATTTTTCGACAGGGCATTCCCAGGACTTAAGTTAAGGACAAGTCCTTTTTTTTTTTACTTGATTAAGGACAAGTCTGAGACTAAGATTAAGAACAAATCTCAAAATATATTTATAGCATGAAATAAATAAAAGCATAAAATAAATGTTAGGTTAGTCAGCAATATGCTCATATTCATATAGATATGTACATGACTATATTATACATACAGGTAATTAGATTAGATGACAAGATAACATCAATGTCAACACAGTATTAACAATATCATAAATTAAATAAGATGTGAGTTTTATTTTAGCATTATCATCCCTTAGCTTAATGCTTCATGGGAAGATTAATCCATGGATAATGCATAAAACACATGATATCAACTAAGTATATATGGTGAATGTATTTACCTCAAAAAGATGAATTAAATGAATATGTTTGAGTTGCAAAAGAAAAATGGTAGCAAGGCAGGGGAGATGATCATGCCACGAGAGAGAAGAGAGGAAGAGAATTGAGAGAAAGGAAAAAAAATGAAGGAAGTTTGAAGGCGAATGTAAAATGTAAGATGTATGTGAGGAGGCATGTATTTATAAAGGAGTGTAGATGAATTAATGTTAGAAAAATAATTGGAAAAAAAAGACAGTTGCAGTTGGTTTAAGGTGAATGATAACTTCCAAAAGAAGAGAAGAAAGGAAAAAAAAATCAAATGAATGTGTTAAGTTAACTTTTAAATGGTAATGTGTAGATATAGGTTGCGGGCTTTTATTTTATGGAAAATACATGAAAATTATGATACTAAATTTTGCAGCAAGGTACATCAAAAAAATAAAAGAAAATAGTAATGAATAGTAATAGTAAAATATTATATAAGTTACCGATATCGATAAAATACACGTATATAAGCTATGTCTAATATTTTTATGACATGAAAAATTTGTATATAATATTTTATAAACTTCTTAATATTTTTCTAGTAAATTTTGATTGTTGGAATTTTTTTTATTTTTTTGATCATCAGTAGTTGGATACAAAAACTAATCCCGTAGAGGTCTCAAATGAACGAATTTTTTTCCAATTCGATCTCTTTTGGTTTTATACTAATTTTATTAAACATCTATTTGATGACTTATTTTTTATCTGTATTTGTATCTTTTTCAAAATGATATATGCAAATATGTTTGACTTACATTTATATTTTATCTATATTTAATTTATTTGATATTTCAGTGAGAACTGTTAACTTTTTTTTAGATGTATCTAATTCTTTATAAATAAATTGTTAGAAAAAAGTTTTAAAAAAATATTTGTATCTGTAATCTGCCAATAAACAAACAGACCCATAATTTTGAATTTATCTCATTTTTTATTGTTTTAGGATTTTAAGCGCGGCTTTGCTGAATCTAATGCTTCTGTGACCTAATTGGCTTTTAGGGCTTCCAATTTGAATTCTAGTTCTGAATTTACCTATAAAATATAGGGGTTTATAAACACCAAGTTGAGTTTGTAAAGGACGCTAAGCCAACGACATTAAAAAGGTGTGCTTCATGGAAGGCAACCCATGGTTAACATAGACATGTTGAGTTCCTTTTGTTTTTGTCTTTTCTTTTTCTTCAATATTCGAAGTCAATTTTTTTTGTTAAAAAGTTGTAGGTTTGGGGTGTTTTGCACAATTTTAACAAGGTAAGAGTTCAATCTTAAGTGTGACACCTCTATTATGTAGAATCGCAAGTCTATGATGATTTTGCAACAATTCCTTATATGATTCTACTATATAGAATTACGGGTCTACAACAAGTTTGCTTCAAGAATGATTTTGTATGCTAGTTGAATCAAAATCATCTCACTAACTTATAAACCTGTAGAATCATACTAACTGGCTCGTTGGTTTGGCAACCATGGTTAATATCAATATCTTAGATTATGGTGAACAAACAAGTGATATCTAGTTGTGTGTCATATCGATTAGAGATAGTATAGTTCTAATATATAATAGTGCATCATATCTATTATTAGTGTTGCTCATATATTTTCTTTTTTTATATATATTTAATCACATAAACATAAAAACTTTATAAAAACCATATCTTTTATTTGTTGCATGATAATTGAGCAATCAGTTTCTTGTTACGAGATACAGATCATATCATAACATCGTGTCAAAGTAAAGGTTGTGGCGAGGGAATTGTGTGTGTCAGGGTGCGAGCACATGGAGGTGTGGTGCACGTATAGTAAGAGATTATGAGGGTTATTTCATGCACTACAAGTGTTAGATAAAATTTTCAAGAGACAATATTCTCTAAACCTTTGTTCTGTTATTGATTATGAATTGTGTGTTCAAATTGTTTGAATTAATTTTCATTAATTCATAATGTCTGGATCAGCTCAACAACACTTAGATCACCTCATTAATTTGATGGATGATTTAGTTGAATCCCATGGACAAATGCCACAAATTATAGATAAGTAATTGAATGTCGTTCTTTGGAATATGCTGGAGAGGGAGGGAGGGACAAGAGAAATTTATAAAATGGTGTTGGTTGTAGGCCAACTTATGTCACTGGAGAAAAGAGATTTACAGAAGGGAAGAGGGAGGCTTTAACTTCCTAGTTGACGAAAAAGGGGATATCAAGTGAGTAGAGTTATGTCCTATTATTACCTTTAATGATTTAAAGGAAAAAGGAGATAAAGAGGAGAAGGTATTGAGTAAAAAGGTATCAATATCACCATTTGAGGTTGGAATTTAAGAACTTCCTCTAAGCACTATTTAAGTATTAGAGGATGTGGAAGAGGACCAAGTAGAGGGTCACATTGAGGAGCCTTGTGGTATTGTAAGAATGATATTGACATCTCTCATGAGAGTTCAGAGGATGGAGGTGTGGAGGAGATGGAGGACACAAATGGAGTGAAACATAGTACTGGAGTTAATGCACTTTCCTAGGCATAAGAGAGAGATAGATTTGAGCTGCAGCTAGATCTTCAAGCATTGATCTTGTGTCACTTCTGTTTACAATAAAAGTTGTTGGTTGTCTTAGGTATTCTTGTATCTCAATCTACCATCTCATGTGTCGTATGCTAACCCATAAGGTTACCTGTTATGAGAGACCATTGTGAATGTATTTTCTATGCAAAACCATATGACTTAATCATTAGTGTTTGTAGGAGTCTCATTGATTTGCATACGTAGTAGAGGAGCATTCAACTTTTGTGAGATACTATTGTGGAGCACATCATTATATAAATGACCTAAGATTGGGTTGATTATTGTTAGAAATATGATATGTGGTGGCATTGCTGGTATTGGCAAGAGTAGTGTGAAAGCAATGATTTGAGTAGGTTGTAGTGCTATGTAGGAAAAAGATGACAATTATTATACTATTGTTACCATAAAGATAGTTGTAATCAATTTGGAGTTGAGGGAAAGTGAAATCGATAACTCTTATTTGGCTACAAAGAAGGATCTAGAAGGACTGAATGTTTGCATTGAACTTTATCTGTAACGCCATAAACCAAGCGCGTTAACAACCCGCCACGTGTCCTCACTAGAGATAAACACACAAAGGCGCGGATTCTGCTACACCATAATTTAAAACAAAATATAACTCCAATGTTTCATATTAAAGGAGAACTTCAAAAAAGACATTAATGTCGTAAATTTAAACTTATAAATAACTCGATCGGAAAAACCAAGCACCAACTTAAAATATCATATGAAAAGTCTTAAAACATAAAAGAATCATATAAACCGATATTTAAACTCTAAGAGTCTATAACTCTAGCTATCTCATAATTCTATTCATTCCAATAATCAGCTGGAAAATCGCTCCACTTCATCATCCTCATAATATATATATATATATATATATATCATAACCAAACAAATAAAAACCACTAGATCATCACATGTTCCTAGAAAGTAAAAATGAGTGAGTGTAGAGCCTAGCACGCCAAACCATAACCACATACTATGACGAAACAACATATAAATTTACATGCAACATAATAATATATGCATCAACCACAGTTCAATTATCTTTTGGTGGTCAGCTAGGCAATCAACATAGTATAGCCATTTGCAACTAGTCTTAAACCTCAAGTGACTCATGATTCTATGAAAACAGATACATGTACATATATACTCACATATCTTTTGTGTTGGGTACTCCTTACACATCCTAGGAACCGTACTTGTATTACTCCTAAATCACTAGAATCATCTCTGTGTGAAACTTCTCTTGGGACAACGCAACACACAGATCATCAGGGTGTTGTCTTAGTAACACCGATACTCTTAGTTCACTAAATCTAGTGATAAGTGTCAAAAGACCATATTCTTTGTGCTTATTTAGACATACTTTGTATGTATTTCTTATTATTTATTTTTAAAAAGACACTTAATTTATTAAATATTCATTTCATGTCTTGAAAAGCTCATAGATGTTATGACAATTTAAGAGAAATGAATGCAAATAAAGCAAGATTGGGCCGATTTGCACAAGAAATAAGGCTTTTACTTTTCAGCCCTCCCTTTAGCACAACCAAGGGCAGAACAGGCATGGATGAATTAAGATGGCTATAAATACCCATCTTTCATTTATTTTATCCAAAAATGTATGTATAAATTCCCTTGTAGAGAGAGAATTTAGAGAAAGAACTTAACGAATTTTTAGGGTTTCATAGCGGCTTTTGTGCTTCATTGCATCAATTCATCAAGGATTATGGTTTTTATTGATTTATCTCATTATGGGTTTTAACTATTTCTCTGAATTGATTTGTCTTGTTATATTCATGGAGAAGTAGTTGTTTTCACTTGGGTTTGTGGAACCTTGAGTCAATTTCATGCAACCCTACTATGCTTATTTTGAATACATGTTGATTTATTGATTCAATAGCTGAAGCTTAATAGATCTTGAATTTGTATAGTGCACGATATGGGTTCATTTTTTATTTCATTAAAATAGGTTGAGAAGTCATTGTAATGAATAGATCAAAGCTATTGATGGAGCTGCTCTTAATTGCCTTGAGAGAGAGGTGGTGAGATCTTTTGTTGCTTGTTTTTGAAATTTATTAGGTTAGCTGCTAAAACAAAGGATTCTTGATCTTTACGCGGATTTAGGTTGCTAATAGCTTGAGAAGAGATTCCGGTAGTTTAATCTAGATCTAGAGTTTTTGACCTTGAGAGAGGCATTAATTTACATTAATGAATCCAACAGTTCAATAATCAACACAACTTTTACTGATAAATTCTTGAGTTACACGAATAGGCTTAAGGTGAAGCATGACCCAAGCTACCTTTTGAATTGATTTATCTTAAATTTGCATGCTTGTTGTGAAACCTGTTAGTTATTCTTACTGATGTTTGTTAGATTAAGCTTAGTTCAGTTCTAAGTTGGTAAATTCTTCCTATTTTGTTTAGGCTAGATAATAGGAAAAGAGTGAGTAGAAGTAATCACCAACTTTCTCTTGGAATTCAACCTAGATCTTTCTACTATGTTGCTCTAACAAGTGCACTTACCTTTTGTTGAGACCGTAGTTAGATAAAGATTTAGAATAGAAAATACCAATTTAAAACTCGATCCTCAGTCTAAAACAAACAAAAACCATCCAGCCAAGAGCAAGCAACAACCAATTCAAAATCGCAATAGTGTTAAGTCTATTTGCAGTTTCTAAGCCTATATTTACAAGCAATAACCAAGGTAAAGACGTACCAAATACAATGTTTGGAACATCTAATTCAACAAAACCAATATCACCTAATCACATATAGCAAAAACTAACTCAATACTTAATTTCAAAAATAAAAACATACTTATAAAGTCATCCAACCTCCTAAGCTATTAAGAACTACAACTACTCCAGGTCTAGATACACCTTCTTACTTAGATTTGGGTTTACTAGATCTTAAGCTAAAAGTTTAGGTGTTTATGAAGGTCAAAATAAGGACAAAAAGAATGTTACAACATCCCTCTATTGATCATGCCTATGATGGAGGGCGTGATAGGCTATGGAGAAGAAAAACATTCCCTTGTCACGCCCGTTATAGAGGGTGTGGTGGCTATCATAACCATGATTAGCTAGAACTCGCCACTCCTAAGGAGTCACGGCCCGTATCATTACCACGATCTTTGTTCATACCCATGCTCGCTCCAAAACATGAGAAAAAGCTCATAAACATCCCTTTTTCTTGATCTTAAACCATACAAAACTCTAAAAAAAAATCGGAAAACATTTAAACACTTTTATAAATCACATTACTTACAAATAGAGGACCTTCCCTTCTTCTTTGCAAACAACAACCGCCACTAGAATAAAGATTAGGTTTTTTTCTTTTTACTTTTTCCTAAATTCAACACCTTGATATCGAAAAAGTGGATTAGGGAACAAAACCTTGCATGTTTGATAGAGGACAAGAAAGAAAACAACTTACCTTAATCTCATAGCCTTTGATGGTCTTTCAAAGAGGTTCTAGCAAGAGATATTCTAGGACTTAAAGGATTGTTATAACATTTGTAGGTTAAAAGGCACGTAGATTGTGAATACACAATTATTATTGTATATTTTTATTGCGAATGACTATTTTCCCCTCTCATAAAACAACTTATGACATTCCCTTACCCTGCTTTATAAATTATAAATTATTTTGTTTTTATATTATATTATAAATGTACAAAAAGGGTGAATAAATCACTTTTGAGTGAAAATTGTGGAGTTTTGGGAGTTAAACACGTTAAACACAAGGGTGAAAAAACACTAATGTTAAAGTATGTTTGTAAGCTCCTAGATTTTTCGATAATATTAGCAAACCCTAAGAACCGGAAGTTGAAACGAAACCCTAAAATTAACCTAGTTCTATGATTAGTCTAGTGAATCTAGATCCGGCAATCCCGTGTTCTTAAACCCTAGAAAACGAAATTGAGATAATTGTGGAAAACGGTTCGTAATAACATAAGGAAGCCTAAAAATATCAGATTTGAATTTTTCTAGTGTCCTTCGGATCCGATCGGGATCAGTTTTCGAAAAACGTGCCCGAAGCACCGGATAGCAAAAATTCCGACAACACCAATAGGTCCGTAAAAATATAAGGTTTTCAAAAATATCAGTTTTAGAATTTTTCGGTATCTAAAAATAATAGATATAGGCCTTTTACGCGTATTTTCTTTACTACCGGTATTCTAATTGTCTAGTCTACTATTCATAGTACTTTTCTACTATTCATTACTATTCACCTATCTCTACTTTTTCTTACACTCTATTCTTACACTCTACCATACCTATACCTTACAATTTACCTTTCCCATACAACTTTAATCACACCACACTTTACACATTACTTCTTTTAATACAAAACAAACAAAAATAATTAATTCCTCCCCTCTAAACACTCAAAACCGGCGCCCCTTTGTCCCTCTTGCATCCAATTTTATTTTCTTTTCCATTTTATTTAATTACATCTAATTTCCACTCCAAAAATCTATAAATACCCCCTTCCAATTCCATTCTTTCACACAACAAAAATTCATACTAAAACTCTCCCAAAATCACTCCACAAAATTCCTCTCCCAACATCTCTCTCAAGTCTCTTCTTTTCTTTAGAAAACCAAGTCCCACATAATACAACAACCCATTCCTTTCTTCTTCAACCAACACATAAACCTTAGGTAAAACTTCTCTTATATACTCATCATGTTCATATAACTTAACATGAGTTTAGTGTATGTTTCTTAGGCTCATTGAGTTAAAGACAACAATTTATTCATGTTTTGTTTTTTGTTCATGTTCATTTTCTTTATACTATTATGTTGATATTGTTATTATTTGTATTATCTATCTATATATATATGTATATGTTTATTTAGAGCATATAAGCTCACTTGTTATTTATTTACTTTCAAGTATTGCAATTTATTTAAATTCAAGTTGTTCTTAAGACTAGTCTTTCTAGTCTTAGACTTGTCCATATCAAGTCAAAACAATTTTATTTCCTTGCTTTTCTTTTCTTTTAAGGACTAGTCTATTCTTAGTCCCGGGATTCCTTGATGAAGCTAAGGTTCCCAATACTTGACTTTACCTTTATGCTTTTATTTATTTTAATTATGTTGATTTTATATTTTTATGGTTACATATTCTCATTCATGCATGAATATGTTGTTATTGTCTCAATCATAATAAAAATGAGCTTTCTTAAAATAAGAATGAGAACTCTTTTTAAAAATAAATTTTGTCACATAAGAAGTTATTTCCTTAAAGGTTTGAAATTTGTCTTAAAATATTCTTCTAAAAGATAGTAACAATGTATGGTTTTTACAAAGAAATACGTAAAGTAAAGTTACTATAAGTTCCCTTTTCAAATAAATAAGAAAGTTTCTTTAGACTTAAACAAAGGAATTCCTAGATTCAATTGTCAAAGTTTTTCACCAACACTAAAGTCTAAGATAAGTTTTTCAAAAATAACTTATAAGATGATTTCTTTTAAAAGTGGAACTAACCATAAAGTATTTAGAAAGACTTTGTTTTCCAAAATGCTAGAAATAAATCTATGGAAATCTTAAAAGATTAAAATAACTTTTTGAAGGAATGGAGTTAAAAGGAGGAAATACTCATTTATGATAACTTAGGAAATTTTTCAAAAGTAAAGTTCTTTTCAAAGCCTTAAGCTTATCTCGCTTTCAAGACATGAGTCTTACAAAACCATTGTTGAGACAACACCAAATTCATGCATATAGTTTGAGTTTATACATATATATACATAAATTCAAGGGATTTTTCAACCATACAATATATCTATATTTTTGTACAAAAGCCCTTGAGTGAAGTAATGTTTGAAAACTCTAGTTTTGAAGTTTAGAAAATTCGTATCAAATCTGTACGCTTCTATTCCGAGACCAAAATAACTTCTTTTGATGGAAATACCCTTAGAAATAGATAGATCTTTTCGAGTAGGTAGAAATCGGTATATAATATGCGGAATTCCGAGTTAAAATGAGCAAGTTATGGCCATTTTAAATTGGAATTTCCATTCCATACGATTTTTACAAATTCTCTAAGATAGAAGTATAGATCTTGAATAGATCTTGGACGAAATACTCATGTTGGGTATTTCTTTTGTTTAGGTGTCGAGGATCACGATCTTGTCTTCCCCGAGGATTACTTCGACTCCTAGGACGCTATGGACGAGTGAGTTTCCTTTACGCTTACGTATTCGCGCATGTGCTTGTAGAATAGAGCACTAGATGTTAGGAAAAAGATAAAAATTGATATGCATGCGGGATATTATGGGAATTGTGTATGTGATTCGTTGTGAGCGATCAATGAACGATAAGTATATCGAAACCCGATTTGTGATTGATATAAATGTTTCCATGTATGTATTATTATGTGTGCAAGTATTGTTTGATCGCTTTAAATGATCTTAATGTCATATTGAAATCCTCATATAATAAATTGCTCATGCATATCACTTAGATATCATTTCGAAGTTTGCTACTACTCCTCAGCGTGGGACCGGAAAGGTAAGCTGCCTAGCTACATCTTGAGGGTTAGGACGTACGGGGAATACGGCCTCAAGGTGTAGCCGAGCCGGATCGATCGCTTTGGGCATGGAAGGCCCGGGGACTAGTAGTACGGTTCGTTGGAACCCCAAGACGCGCGCAAACTTGAGGAGGTTGTTCGGGACCCAGTTCAAAGCATTCCCTAACCACCGATGGAGGGGTAAATCCATCAAACATACGAAACCGGATAGTCGTATGTAATGTTTGATCATATGGTTGTTGCATTCATATGCTTGATTAATAAACTTGTTTGATTGTTGTTATGAGTACTATTGCGTAAGGAATATCTCACTAAGCTAGTCATGCTTATACTCCTATAGACTTTTGATATTGCAGGATTATCTTTTGCACCCGAGACCTCCTTGATTTCCCGGGTAGAATCCTTATTTTGAGAAGCTTTTGGAGGCAATCTATTTTGAAGTTATAGAGTAGATTTCTTCTAAAATCTTCTAGCTTTAGTTATGTATATTTAGAACCATGTTATTATGAATTATCGGGGGAATGCCCCTTAGAAGCTGTAAGACTTTTATTTCAATGAAATATATTGAGTGTTATTTTGCATGTTCCGCTGCCAATGTCTTAAAATGCATTACTCCACCGGTCTCCCTTTGTTGTGAATGTACGCCTTGTACCGATATGGAAGCTTTCGAGTGACTGAGGTAGTCATTCTTAAGTTTTAATATTGCGTACGGCGGGCTGTCACGTTTAGGGTACCCGCTGGGGCGTGACAGTTTAAGTTGGTATCAGAGCATCAAGATTAGGGAAAGAAACAGTAAGTTAGAAATAGAAGTCTTAAGATAGGATAAGTTTAAGATTAAGCCATAAGAGTTTTAGGAAGAATCCTAGAATTATAGGAAGTGGGGATTTATGGGAAACACATGTTCTATGACCATACCTAAGATATGTAAGTGGCCCTAGGACTAATTTATACCCTAAGAAGAATAGAAGGATTTCCAAACCGTTTTAAGCTAAGAAAACACAACCCTTAGTTACTAAGAGAACAGAGTTAACTTGCTTTCTAAAACAAAAAGGAAAATACGTTTACGTAAAAGACTATACAACCAACCTTAGGTAACGCCGGAAACGAGTCACGCAGACGCCATCAACGGATCGAAGGTGACAAGAAGGTGAAACCAACCCCAGATTCCTCAAGTCTCAACAAAAGGATCGAGAACAGAAGTAAGGAGCCATGATGAGAAGAAGACGTCGTATTCACCCAAGACGCAACGCCTTAGTATTAAATCGCAATAATCAAAAGATGTAGTTAAGTTTTTAACAAATAAAAGTAACCTAATGATTTCTTGATAATGAGATTCCTTTGTTTTAGTTTTATTATATTATTTCTCTTTTTGTGATTAACATGCATGATTTTGATTTCTTACTTTGTAATTTCTTTGAATTGTATTTGAATTTCATAATTTCTTATTAAACTCCTATCAATCCCTATTTTGTCAATTTATTTCCTTAAGTTTTGTACCTTGATTTAAATTTCTAGTCTTTATATTTGAGATTTCCGTGATTTCGTAAACGTTAGTATGGAGCGTAATAGAAACTAAAATCTAAACGATTAAACAGCCGCCAAGAAGACGTAGGAATAGAGAACAAAGAGATTCCAACAACGTACCAGCTGAACGCGGAGTACCCCCGCGTAACCAACCAGAGAATAACCCTGCTCCTGCCCGAACCAGCAAAACGACTTTGCAGCTGCCATTGGACAGATGAACCAGTTATTAGCTATTTTGATTCAGCAACAAAATCAAAATAACCCAGCTCCTGCTCCACCTCAGAATGCTCCTGAAGCTACGGTAGAAGCACCCGGCGAACAGTCACATGCTGCACCATTTCCACCACCACCACCGCCAAGATCACATCAAAACTTGCTCGCCAATTTCATCAAAAGTAATACCTACTTTGATGGAACCTTCGGAAAACCAGCTGAGGCCGAAGATTGGTTGGCCCAGATTGAGAGATCGTTTGATGGTTATGAAGTACCCCACCACTTAAGAGTCAGTTTTGGGACATTCATGTTGAAGTTCAATGCTCGCATATGGTGGGAATCGAAGAAGCGAGAATTGCCTGCTCCAGTTACGTGGGATATGTTTCGAGAAGAGTTCTTGGAGAACTACTTTCCAGGGAGCCTTAGAGTTCGGTACAGTGCTGAGTTCTTTAATATTACTCAGAAAGGGAGAACCATCGAGCAGTACGAAACCGAATTCAGTCGCTTGTTGCAGTATGCTCCTGACTCCTATAAGCACAGCGAGGAGTTAAAGAGACAAGTTTTCTTGAATGGGTTAGATGACCTAAAGATTCGTTTGGTGGAATTTGATGTTAAGAAGTTTTAAGGGGCTAGTGGAAAAGGCTAGAATTATTGAAGAAGCCAAAAAGATGAAAACAAAAGCTCCGGAGAAGAAGGTATTTGTTTGGAAGGAAGCCATATGAAGGACCAAGTTCTGGGTTCAAAAACAATAAGAGGTTTAAGACCTTTGGAAGTTTCAAAGGAAGTGGAAGCAATCAGAGGGAGGTGACCAAGGTAGATGTCACATGCTGGAAATGCCGAGGGAAGCATTATCCAAAGTCCTGCCCACAATTGCAAAACAAGTGCTTCTTTTGTGGCAGCCCGATCATAAAATCTTGGAGTGTCCCAAGAAGAAACCAGTGTCTGCTATGTGTGCAAGCAGCCAGGGCACTTTGCAAATGAATGCCCAAAGAGGAAAAATGCTCTTGTGAGGTCATCCAACACCTCGGGAGGATCCGCCCTTGTCAGAACCAACAATGGCAATGGAAATGGGAACCGCTCTGGCACCTCGATGCATGGAATGAGAGTCTACAACCTGGAGGGCCAGTGGATGTGCGAGGAAGCAGATGATGAGGAGGAAGGATGTGAGTTTGCTGCCTTGAGGAAGACGAAGGCTATGATCATGGACTCGTTGCAGGTTAGCCTTAACCTTAAGCTTTCGTTTTGTTTATAGTATCTTTTTACGCTATTAATCTGTCGCAATAGAATCCCTATACCTCTTTAGCCTAAAGCTTTAGAAAAGTTAGATAAGTATAGTATGGTTAGTAACTAGTGCGTGTTAAACGCAGGAAGTATACGAGTAGCTAACGAGACCGCTTACGCCTTGTTTGATACCGGAGCCACCCATTCGTTTATCACCCCCAACCTTGCTAAGAAGTGGATTACCTATAGTCACCACCGCTACCAGCTTCAAGATAAAGACACCCACAGGTGTCGTAACCACCCAAGAGATGTTGAAGGAATGCCCTTTAGAGATCCAAGGTCACCATACGACAAGTGATTTGATCGTGTTGGAGATGAATAAGTATGAAGTAATTCTTGGAATGAGTTGGTTGACCCATGTTAAAGCCACGGTAGATTGTCGAGGAAGAAGGTGAATTTTAAGGATGTAATGGGAAGGATATTGAGTTTAAAGGAGAATCCACGGTCGTAAGGAGGCAAGGATTAAGTTCGCTTGAGTTGGTGACGGATGAGGAGGAGATTGACCAACAAATCAATGCTATAAGAAGAAGGTGGAGAACCAAAGGTGGAGGATATACCCATAGTCAATGAGTTTCCTGACGTTTTTCCTAAGGAATTACCTGGATTGCCACCAAAGAGGGAGATCGATTTTGAGATTAGCTTGATGCCAAATACCGAGCCGATATCAAAAGCTCCATACCGCATGGCACCGGTAGAGTTGAAAGAACTCAAGAAGCAATTACAAGAGCTTCTGGATCAAGGATTTATACGCCCAAGTGTATCACCATGGGGAGCACCAGTTTTGTTCGTTAAGAAGAAGGATGGATCCATGAGGTTATGTGTCGATTACCGGGAGTTGAATAAGGTTACAATCAAGAATAAGTATCCATTACCCCGGATTGATGATCTCTTTGATCAGTTGCAAGGAGCAAGCGTGTTTTCACGCATCGACTTGAGATCTGGATACCATCAGTTAAGAGTAAGGCCGGAGGATGTACCAAAGACTGCTTTTCGAACTCGATATGGACATTATGAGTTCTTAGTATGTCTTTTGGATTGACAAATGCACCTGCTGCTTTCATGGACTTGATGAATCGAATCTATAAGCCCTTGTTGGATAAGTGCGTTATAGTTTTCATCGACGACATTTTGGTCTACTCAACCACACGAGAGGAACATGAGGAACACCTCCGTATGGCGCTTCACGTTAAGAGAACATAAGTTGTATGCCAAATTGTCAAAGTGTGACTTTTGGTTGGATAAGATCCTTTTTAGGACATGTTGTTTCAGGAAGTGGCATATCGGTTGATCCCGAAAAGATTAAGGCAGTGATGGAGTGGAAGCAACCAAAGACGGTAACGGAAGTAGAAGCTTTCTTGGACTAGCTGGCTATTATCGAAAGTTTGTAAAGAATTTCTCGACTATAGCCAAGCCATTAACACAACTTACTCAAAAGAATGAGAAGTTCATCTGGACCGATAAAAGAGAAAGGAGTTTTCAAGAGCTCAAGCAAAAGCTTGTATCCGCACCGATACTCGTTTTGCCAAACCCTGAGAAGCCTTACACGGTGCATAGCGATGCATCAAGAAATGGTCTTGGATGTGTGCTAATGCAAGAAGGAAAAGTGATTGCTTATGCTTCGCGACAGTTGAGACCACACGAGCAAAATTATCCGACGCATGACTTGGAGCTAGCTGCCGTTGTTTTCGCACTCAAGATATGGAGGCATCACTTGTATGGACAAAGATGCGAAATATATACGGATCACAAAAGCCTCAAGTATCTATTCACTCAGAAGGAGTTGAATATGAGACAACGGAGATGGTTAGAGCTTATAAAGGACTATGATCTTGGAATCAACTATTGTCCAGGAAAAGTTAATGCCGTCGCGGATGCCTTAACGGAAGAATCATGAGGAAGTTGCCGCTTTTGACTGACCAAAAGGAGTTGGTAAGAGAATTCGAAAGGCTAAGTATTGAATTCATTGAGGAGATGTGGAGGTGGAAATATCTAGCTTGGTGATGGAACCAACCCTTGTGGAACGAATTAAAGAAGCTCAACGATATGATGAAGTCATACAAAGGATCAAACGGGAAGTGCAAGCAAGAAGTATACTGATTTCACCGTAGATGACGAGGATGTAGTGAGGATGAAGGGAAGGTTATGTGTGCCGATGATGAGGATATGAGAAAGGAAATCATGAGTGAAGCACATAACTCAGGATACACAGTACATCCGGAGGAACTAAGATGTATCAAGATCTTAAGAGCCACTTTTGGTGGAATGGATGAAACGGGATGTAGCTGATTATGTGATGAAGTGCCCAACTTGCAACAAGTAAAGGTGGAACATCAAAGGCCAGGAGGATTGCTAAAGCCTTTGCCGATACCTGAATGGAAGTGGGATCAAATCTCGATGGATTTCGTGTGTGGACTACCAAGGACATCGGTAGGATATGATGCCATATGGGTCGTGGTAGATCGTTGACTAAATCGGCTCATTTCATACCAATCAACATGACGTACTCAATGGACAAGCTAGCCAAGCTGTACATAAGGGAAATAGTACGATTACATGGAGTACCTGCCGGATTGTGTCAGACCGAGATCCCAGATTCGTGTCTAAGTTTTGGACAAGTTTACAAAAGTGTATGGGGACAAAGTTGCACTTTAGCACAGCTTATCACCCCCAAACCGATGGACAATCGGAACGGACGATCCAAACCTTGGAAGACATGTTGCGTGCCTGTGTTATGGAATTTAAAGGAAGCTGGGATGCTCATTTGCCGCTCATAGAGTTTGCCTACAACAACAGCTATCACTCGACCATACAAATGCCGCCATATGAAGCTTTGTACGGACGACGCTGTAGATCGCCTCTGTTTTGGGATGTCGAAAAGCTCGCTATTGGACCGATTTGGTACAAGATGCAGCAGACAAAGTGAGGATAATCCGACAGCGAATGAAAGAGGCCCAAGATAGACAGAAAAGTTGGGCAGATATGAAAAGGCGAGTTCTCGAATTTCAAGTGGGAACCATGTGTACTTAAAGATAAATCCAATCAAGAGTATACATCGCTCACAAGGAAAGTTGAGCCCACGGTACATTGGACCTTTTGAAGTGCTTGAACGAGTGGGAGATCTAGCTATCGCCTAGCCTTGCCGCCAAACCTGTCAGGTGTACACAACGTGTTTCATGTATCGTCTTCGCAAGCATGTAGCGATCCAGAACGAGTAGTAGAGTTGGAGCCAGTGTTGCTAAAGGAGAACCTCACTTATGAGGAACACCCGGTACAGATTTTGGATAGAAAAGTCCAAAAGCTTCGGAACAAAGAGATCAAATATGTCAAAGTCCTCTGGAGGAATCACACCCATGAGGAGGCAACTTGGGAAGCCGAGGATGAGATCCGACGCAAATATCCGAATCTTTTCGAGGAATCAGGTACGATAGCCAAGTTTTGAGGACAAAACTTTCTTTAAGGAGGGTAGGTTGTAAGCCCCTAGATTTTTCGATAATATTAGCAAACCCTAAGAACCGGAAGTTGAAACGAAACCCTAAAATTAACCTAGTTCTATGATTAGTCTAGTGAATCTAGATCCGGCAATCCCGTGTTCTTAAACCCTAGAAAACGAAATTGAATAATTGTGGAAAACGGTTCGTAATAACATAGGGAAGCCTAAAAATATCAGATTCGAATTTTTCTAGTGTCCTTCGGATCCGATCGGGATCAGTTTTCGAAAAACCGTGCCCCGGAGCACCGGATAGCAAAAATATTCCGACAACACCAATAGATTCGTAAAAATATAAGGTTTTCAAAAATATCAGTTTTAGAATTTTTCGGTATCTAAAAATAACAGATATAGGCCTTTTACGCGTATTTTCTTTACTACCGGTATTTTAATTGTCTAGTCTACTATTCATAGTACTTTTCTACTATTCATTACTATTCACCTATCTCTACTTTTTCTTACACTCTATTCTTACACTCTACCATACCTATACCTTACAATTTACCTTCCCCATACAACTTTAATCACATCACTTTACACATTACTTCTTTTATACAAAACAAACAAAATAATTAATTTCCTCCCCTAACACTCAAAACCGGCGCCCTGTCCTCTTCCTCCAATTTTTTTCTTTTCCAATTTATTTTAATTACATCTAATTTCCACTCCAAAAATCTATAAATACCCCCTTCCTCTTCCATTCTTTCACACAACAAAAATTCATACTAAAACTCTCCAAAATCACTCCACAAAATTCCTCTCCCAACATCTCTCTCAAGTCTCTCTTTTCTTTAGAAAACCATTCCCACATAATACTACAACCCATTCTTTTCTTCTTCAACCAACACATAAACTTTAGGTAAAACTTCTCTTATATACTCATCATGTTCATATAACTTAACATGAGTTTAGTGTATGTTTCTTAGGCTCATTGAGTTAAAGAAGCAACAATTTATTCATGTTTTGTTTTTGTTCATGTTCTTATTTTCTTTATGTTACTATTATGTTGATATTGTTATTATTTGTATTATCTATCTATATAATATGTATATGTTTATTTAGAGCATATAAGCTCACTTGTTATTTATTTATTTTCAAGTCTTGCAATTTATTTAATTTCAAGTTGTTCTTAAGACTAGTCTTTCTAGTCTTAGACTTGTCCATATCAAGTCAAAACAATTTTATTTCCTTGCTTTTCTTTTCTTTTAGGACTAGTCTATTCTTAGTCCCGGGATTCCTTGATGAAGCTAAGGTTCCCAATACTTGACTTTACTTTTATGCTCTTATTTATTTTATTATGTTGTTTTATATTTTTCATGGTTACATATTCTCATTCATGCATGAATATGTTGTTATTGTCTCAATCATAATAGAAATGAGTTTTCTTAAAATAAGAATAAGAACTCTTTTTAAAATAAATTTTGTCACATAAGAAGTTATTTTCCTTAAAGGTTTGAAATTTTCTTAAAAATATTCTTCTAAAGATAGTAACTATGTATGGTTTTTACCAAGAAATACATAAAGTAAAGTTATATAAATTCTTTTCAAATAAATAAGAAAGTTTCTTTAGACTAAACAAAGGATTTCTTAATTCAATTGTCAAAGTTTTCCCAACACTAAAGTCTAAGATAAGTTTTTCAAAATACTTATAAGATGATTTCTTTTAAAAGTGGAACTAACCATAAATATTTAGAAAGACTTGTTTTCCAAAACTAGAAATAAATTTATGAAATCTTGAAAGATTAAAATAACTTTTGAAGGAATGGAGTTAAAAGGAGGAAATACTCATTTATGATAACTTAGGAAATTTTTCAAAATAAAATTCTTTTCAAGCCTTAAGCTTATCTCACTTTCAAGACATGTTTTACAAAACCATTGTTGAGACAACACCAAATTCATGCATATAGTTGAGTTATACATATATATACATAAATTCAAGGGATTTTTCAACCATACAATATCTATATTTTTGTACAAAAGCCCTTGAGTGAAGTAAAGTTTGAAAACTCTAGTTTTGAAGTTTGGAAAATTCGTATCAAATCTGTACGCTTCTATTCCGAGACCTAAATAACTTCTTTTGATGAAAATAACCTTAGAAATAGATAGATCTTTTCGAGTAGGTAGAAATCGGTATATAATATGCGAAATTCCGAGTTAAAATGAGCAAGTTATGGCCATTTTAAGTTGGAATTTCCATTCCATACGATTTTTACGAATTCTTTAAGATAGAAGTATAGAACTTGAATAGATCTTGGATGAAATACTCATGTTGGGTATTTCTTTTGTTTAGGTGTCGAGGATCACGATCTTGTCTTCCCCGAGGATTACTTCGACTCCTAGAGCGCTATGGACGAGTGAGTTTCCTTTACGCTTATGTATTCGCGCATGTGCTTGTAGAATAGAGCACTAGATGTAGGAAAAGATAAAATTGATATGCATGTGGGATATTATGGGAATTATGTATGTGATTCATTGTGTGCGATCAATGAACGATAAGTATATCGGAACCCGATTTGTGATTGATATAAATGTTTCCATGTATGTATTGTTATGTGTGCAAATATTGTTTGATCGCTTTAAATGATTTAATGCATATTGAAATCCCATATAATAAATTGCTCATGCATATCACTTAGAATATCATTTCGAAGTTTTGCTACTACTCCTCAGCGTGGGACCGGAAAGGTAAGCTGCCTAGCTACATCTTGAGGGTTAGGACGTACGGGGAATACGGCCTCAAGGTGTAGCCGAGCCGGATCGATCGCTTTGGGCATGGAAGGCCCGGGGACTAGTAGTACGGTTCGTTGGAACCCCAAGACGCGCGCAAACTTGAGGAGGTTGTTCGGGACCCAGTTCAAAGCATTCCCTAACCACCGATGGAGGGGTAAATCCATCAAACATACGAAACCGGATAGTCGTATGTAATGTTTGATCATATGTTGTTGCATTCATATGCTTGATTAATAAACTTGTTTGATTGTTGTTATGAGTACTATTGCGTAAGGAATATCTCACTAAGCTAGTCATGCTTATACTCCTATAGACTTTTGATATTGCAGGATTATCTTTTGCACCCGAGACCTCCTTGATTTCCCGGGTAGAATCCTTATTTTGAGAAGCTTTTGGAGGCAATCTATTTTGAAGTTATAGAGTAGATTTCTTCTAAAATCTTCTAGCTTTAGTTATGTATATTTAGAACCATGTTATTATGAATTATCGGGGGAATGCCCCTTAGAAGCTGTAAGACTTTTATTTCAATGAAATATATTAGTGTTATTTTGCATGTTCCGCTGCCAATGTCTTAAAATGCATTACTCCACCGGTCTCCCTTTGTTGTGAATGTACGCCTTGTACCGATATGGAAGCTTTCGAGTGACTGAGGTAGTCATTCTTAAGTTTTAATATTGCGTACGCGGCTGTCACGTTTAGGTACCCTGGGGCGTGACAATGTTAAACGAAAGTGAGGAAATTATTTTCTTTTATAACCACTAACTCTTTTTTTGCATACTTTTTTATTACTTGGAAAAATTTAAACTCACTTATAGTTAAGATCATGACTTAAGGTTTTATCCATAGGTTTAAGACAATCTTTCTACACCACCAACATAATGATAAGAATCAACTTCCAGGGCCAGGTACTAAAGCCCGAGTTGAAATACAAGGGTTGGTTCAAAGAATCCTTATGAATAATCTAGTCGCTAATGAGTTATGTTTTGTTAATGGTTATTTGTAGCACATAGAAACTTATGGTTGACTATGATTATGGATGGTAATGAATGTATTGATATTATTGATTGCAAGATGTGTAGTAAACTTGTAATGGACAAAGGAGTAGAAGGAATTCCAAGATAGCATCGAAGTGTTAAATTGGAGACCGAAGAGAAACATGACTCTCAACACGCCCATGTACTTTTTGTCATAGTAAACACAAATTTTCAACATGCTCATATTCTTACTCGTGCTCTTTTGCCAAACTATGTACTTTAGCTTAGTCGTGTTCTTACCCATGTTTCTCATTCAATGTAATTTATTTCATTTTTTCAATCTATTTTATTATAATAAGTTATTTTATTATGCATATACCTCTAGAGTTGTTAGGGGATAGTATTTGTTGAGAATTATTTTGCAAATCCTAGTTCCTATCATTCTTTTACACTTGGGTGAACAAACCATTATGATCTACTCATGCACCATATTGATTAGAGAATGATGTGGTTTGGATCAGTTTTACGTCATTTTTATTATTAGCACTATTATCGATGGCATCAATATCTTTTATTTTAAAGCCTTTGATCACAAGAATACAAAAATATGATAAAACTATAACTTTTATTTGTTGTGTGATAATTGGGTAATTTCCTTTATGTTATAGGATCTAGGTCGTATCAAGTAATTCATCCCTACTTTACAAAAAAAATTGAATATTCATGTCTTGAGAATACCATAACTTTTGGTGATTTTCAATCCATAGTAGAAAATTTAATATATATTTACTAGGGTTAATGTCGTAATAACTTTCATTTTGATCAATTTCATACCTGATCGAAATTTTCGTGCCCATAAATACTACCTGAGCTAACTTCTGTTAGCTCTGTTAATGACGTAGCAGTCTCATCTTATACAAGAATGCCATGTGTCAACTGACATGGAATATTATAATTTTTATTATTTTGTTTTATCTTATCATTGTAATTATTATTGTTAATTTATCATTACCAATTATATCCACTATAAATTATAATTGTAATAAATATAATTACTTTATGGGCCATCATAATCTCATAACCAAGGCCATCACCCGTTTTGAAATAAGTCCACTTGAAGCCAATGTCCAATTATTTCATTTTGATGATGGGTTGTCACATTCCTTATTATAAAGAGGACTGATTACTGAAAAATTAGCAATGTGAAACAACTTCATGTATAACAAGTGCCCAGTATCAATCTGAGAAGTATCAGATAATGAAGCTCTAAACATGAATACAATGTGCAGATGGCATGCTTAGAAGTAGGTGAGCGTTGTAGAAGGATTTAAAGCATCTACTTCGAATAACTAACAAATTAAAGATATCTTCCTATTTATGACCGAAATAAAAGTTTATCACCTTTCTCTATCTCTTTTGCTCTTGAAACATTATACATATGTACATATATATGACCATCCCTGAGAAGCTTTCCTACTTCACATCTGCACTTCCGCCGACATTATTATCATTATCACCTTGGCTTTTTTTTTTTGCCACGGGTTATGGATCGGAAGCTCTTTATAGAGTCGAAGACTGGCAAACATGGCAAAGTAAACACCTTAATGTTGGACATAACAATGTGGGACATAACATCTAATGTACACATTAAATTTTAGACATGAGTGTGAGAAACTGAACAAAAACTGGAAAAGGAAAAGTGCTTTTGGTTTGATGTAAACTTTATTGCTTAGATATTGCACTAATTACGAAGGTGCATCAGTGATCGAAGGTTGGAGGACTAGTTTGTGATTCCTGTTCAGTCGACCATAATCTACGATAGGATGAGGTTGAAAGAAAATTTTAGAAAAAAAATAATAATAATATTCCGTCAGCTGACATATGGCATTCTCGTATAGGATGGATTGTCACATCATTAACGAAGCTAACATATGTTAGCTTGAGTAGTATTTAAGTGTACGAAAATTTCGATCAGGAATAAAATTGATCAAAATGAAAGTTGAGGTAGTTAATTACACATTTGATCAAAGTTAAGGTACCAATTGCAATATTAACCCTATTTACTATTAAGCAATTGCTATTTAATGATCCATTTATTATCTATTCATAATCTATTTAGTTAATATTACTAAGTTACGAAAATTACAACTCAAATTCTTCTCATTCTATATGCAGTAAAGTAAACTAATTATCATTCTTACTTTACCAACACAAATATAGCTATTAAAATATAGCATGGTAAGTGCAATTGTACAAGTTATAAAATTCGCCGATCTAAGCAATTGCTTTATACCATTTCTTAAAGTACGATGAAACTAGTAAAAAATTTAATTAAAAACAATTATAAACAGTTTCGAACTTCATCCTAAAAAATTCAGCATATAAATATATAATTATGTATACTATTCTAATAAAACTTCTCTAATCCTATGACAGGACCTGCCCTCTGGACTGAATATATTGCCAATAAATAAAAACAATTGAAAAGATAGAAAGAAAAAGGAAAGAAAAAGTTTCCAGGACCACATCCACTTCTCTCTCACTCTCTCTTAAAATAGGAAGAGGATCTCATGTTCATTCCCTTACAAACCACCTAAATGAAACATAAGAATAAAACCCAAAATAAAAAAGAAAATAATAAGAGGAAACCAAGAATACTTAAGGTAACAAGTCAAAATATAGACAAAAAAAAGAAAAAAGAAAAATCTAAGTGACAGTTATCTCCTGGTCCTACTTTCACATTTCACACGATAATAATCATAATATAATGCTATAACATGAATCATTGATTTCATGAAATTGGGTTTTGTGGTAGGACCCTAAAAGTTGGAAATCTGGGAGATTTCGTGAGTGCTTTTTGGTTCTCCCTTCATATCAGTTTCCCTAGACAGGTAGGTTTGGTAGCTTTGAATTGGCTTGGTTCGGTGTCAATGTCGTGTAAGTTTCCAGAAAGTTGATTTTGGTGGAATCTTTATGCTTTGTGGAGGAGATGTCCATGTCCTTTTTCAGACTTCGAAATTACTTCAATCACCCCTCCTCCCACCTATCATTATTAATCTCCCCGAATTTGCTCCCCAAGTCACACATCCTGTCCTGTTTACCCTTTTAACTAATTAATTATCATACCTTCATGGGGAATTCAATGCCACTCTTACTATTTTAAATAATTAATTTACATAATGAAGTCAAAATTAGCCTTGCATATATAATATAAAAATTTAATAAGCATGCCTAATATTTGAAAAAAAAAATAAATAGGTAATATACAATGTACTTATGTAGAGATGGTTAGAAGTTATGAATCAAGTTTTAATGCATAAAAAAGATAATAGGTAATTTTTAAAATGACTATATCCTTATGTTGAAATTATGGCTACTTATAAAAAATATCAAGACTTACTTACTATGTTATATTATACGTGACATATATTACTCATATGAATATTCAATATAAAAATTCAATATTTGATTTTGTCATTTTCGAAATTCATCTTTTATTTCCAAATTAAAGTCAAATGACTCAGTAATTATCATATCCATTATTGATTCAAAAAATATTTCTCGTAATATAATTTTTATTCATTCGACTACACTTGCATATAGGAATGTATTCAGATAGGTCATTATAGAGTTTTCGACCCGTTAAAAACCTATAAGATTTTAGGGTCGGGTTTGAATATATAGTAAAAACCATATGGAGTTATAGGATCGAGTTTTGATTATATAACAAATCCTATAGATACCCAACAATCCGATAGTATAATTTAAAATGAATAAATAAATATATCACTAAAGGGGTAAGGAGAGAAAAAAAAGACATGAAAGAGCTATAATCTTTTTTTACCTCCCAATGATGTTTTATCTTTTATGTCTACTAGATTAGTTATGAATTTTAGAGTTTTTATTAAATTTTATTCAAGTCATATTTGATGTAGAGATTAATATTATTTATTGTCTGTTATATTTTAGTTATAGCAGGAGATTTTAATTTAACTATATTTTTAAGATATACGATGATAAAAGTAATATATTTATATGTTTAAATATTGTATAATGAATATGGTCTGTAATATTTTTTACCAATTCCACACGCATCTTTTCATTTTTTAATGTGTAGAAAACTTGTGTCAGAAGCACCGACTTTTCTTAAATTTATTATTAAATTTTGAAAATAGGTTGAATAAAAAAATAGGATTGTAAGGTTGGGTTATGAGTTTTAAATCAAATCATGTAGGGTAGGTTTGGATACAACATCAAAACCTTGTAGATTTATAGCGTCGGATTTTGTAGACCCTATAAAGTAGCGGGTTGGGTTTCGGGTTCATATGATCCACTCGAATCCCGACCTAGTTACATCCCTACTTGCATAACACTTAATTTCCAAAAGAACTTCTATTTATGGAAGATAAATGAGCTATAAAGATAATGGAGATGATAATAATTTTAATATATTATATAATTCCCTGAGTTTGATCTATTTAATATATGTATGTGGATACATGTATGATAGTGTAGTAATGTATATTTTTTAAGTCTTTCTTATTATTGGGTATACTTTGTGAGTAGCTTTTACAATTCCATCGACGGGACCGTCTAGTTAATTATTTAACCATTAAAATAAATAAGATAATTGGAATATTAACTATTTTATTAGTTTGATCACGATTGAATATAGTTGAAACCATTGGATAGTGACAAGATTGGTTTTATCAAAATTAATGACAAGCCATATACTTTTCCTATTTTATGAAGCTAATTTATGATATACAAGTTCATGTAATATTAAAATTAGAAATGAATGGTAACCTTCCAGTTTTAAATTAAAAATCTAGTCAAATCCAATTCAAACCATGTAATTAGTAACCCGGTTGCGTAATGAAGAAGATGCTAAAATCTAAGTTTGGATGCCTTTATTTCAAAATTTATTTGGTAAAGACGAAGGACAAGAACACAAAATTTTCCTACTTTGTGGAGCTAATTTATGATATACAAGTTCATACAATATTAAAATTGGAAATGAATGGTAACAGTCCATTTTTAAACTAAAAATCCAGTCAAATCTAATTCAAACCATTGAGTTGGTTACATAGTTGCTAATAAAGAAGCTGGCAAATCTGGGTTTGGACGCCTTCGTTTCATAATAATTTTTTTGGTAAAGACAAAGGATGAGATTTTGGAATTAAAAATATATAAAATATCTCGTTAAAATTAATAATAAAATCATAATTTTTTTTTTTATGGAGCTAATTTATGATATGCAAGTCCATATAATATTAAAATTGAAAATGAATGATAACCTTCCATTTTAAAATTAAAAATCTAACCAAATCTAATTCAAACCATGTAATTAGTTGGTAAAGATAAAGGATGAGACGCTTGGAATGGAGTTTTAAAATGCACAAAAGTAAATTTTCGTATTTTATGGATATAATTTATGATACACAAATTCATATAACATTAAAATTAAAAATGAATGGTATTCTTCCATTTTTAAATTAAAAATCCAGTCAAATCGAATTCAAACCAAGAAATTAGTTACCCCGTTGCGTAATAAAGAAGCCGCCAAATCTGGGTTTGAACGCCTTTATTTCAAAATTTCTTTGGTAAAGACAAAGGATGAGACGCGTGAAATGGAGTTAAAAATGCACGAAAAAAGCAGACCTTAGACCAAGGACAAGGAGCATACTTTGAGGGCACCAAGTGGACGGAGAAACATGGAGGGGTATATATGTAAATTAAGAGAAAATTGACAAGCTGCAGGATGTTAATAATGTCTAGTGGAAAGGAAAGGGAAAGGGAAAAGGAAAGGAGAAATAAATTAATTTTTTATAAAGTAAGAAAAACTAAAAAAAAAAAAGTAATAATAGAAGCACCATATACAGGATTCACACACCTCCCATTCCTAAAATAAGGAACACCGCCAACACAACTGCAACCCATCCTCTGAAAAACGGCAGTATCCTTAAAAATCTCAACCCCTCTCTCTCTCTCTAGCAATCAAAAGAAAAAAAGAAACCCTCTCTCTCTCTCTCTCTCTCTCTCTCCTCACAGATAAACGAAATACCTTACCTGACTCTGACCATATCATAACTTACAAAACATACACCATACATATACATGTAGAGATGAAATTTCTTTTCCTTTTTTTTTTTTTCCCTAGGATTATTACATAAGGCAAGTTGGTAAAGATAGAGGACCAAAGAAAGAAGAAAACCCCATAGAAACTCCAAAAACACACACCAAGAAAGAAACCCCAAATTATTAGATCTTGCTTTAATGACCCAGCTGGACCAAAATTTATGTATGAGGAAGGAGAAAAAAAGGAAAAAAAAAAAAAAGAGAGGAAAAACTAAAAACAAGGCAAGGGAAAGAAAGATAGATAAGGGTTTGAAATGAGGTGATATGTATCATGTGTGTCCTCTGTCTCTTTTTCTATCTCCCTTCCAATTCCAACCCACCCACCTTCTACTAGTAGGGGAAGAAAAAATTAAAAGCCAGTTGCCACAAATACCCTTCTGCAACCCCCCAAAAAATCAATCCCCATCTTCATATTTCTCTCTCTCTCTCTCTCTCTCTCTCACCAATGAAAATAAGTATTTACCCCTTCAACCCCAAAGTCTTCTTTATTGCTTCTTTTTTATTTTTCCACAACCAAACTACTATGTGGGCTTTTTGGGTGTTTTCTCTTTCTTTCTTGTTTATGTTTATCATCATATGTTTGTGTTTTTGGGTCAGATTTCCACAAGAAACAGGAAAGCCAGAACCTTCCCATCCTCTTTCTTCTCTCTCTCTCTCTCTCTTTCTTATTTCTCCACCTCTTCGTTTCCTCTCCACATATTCTATCTCCCTTCTCTCTTTCTCCCCCCCTTTCTATTTTTTCCGTCAATACATACCCTTCTTTCTTTCTCCTTCCAAGAGCCAATTTTTATCATCAACCGTGGACAAGATCCAATTTTTATCACATATCCAGGATATTTTTTTGGGGATTAAAATACAGGGTTTGTGCTGAAAAACGGTTTTCAACATGAAGAGGATGAAGGGTGTTGCTGCTGTGGAGACGTCTCCGTACCTTGTAACTGAAGATGCTAGAACGAGGTTTAAGTTTCAGAGCCTGTTGCAAGACTATCAAGATCTTCAAAAGGTATTTCGTTGTTTTACCTTGTTTCTATTGCGATCTATCGTTAGGGTTTTTTTTAAATTTCTGACGGATTTTTTTTTTCCTCTCTGACTAATCAGAGTCTTTACCTCTCTTATGCGTGGATATGATTTGTGGGGGTTATCTTGATTTATGATACTGGGTTTTTAGGTCTTTGGGTTTCAGGATTAGGGTTTGTTTGCTCGGTTTGGCTTGTGATTATGCTTGATTTCTAGTGATTATTATTTTGTGTCTTTGTTTAGAGAAATTTTTAGCTTCATGTGTGATGAGACTTACTTCTACGATGGGTTTGGTTTGTCAATATTCTTTTTTGAATTGATTTGTTTGGTTTGTTGTCTAAAGAAGTTTTTTGTTTGGTATGTGGCTTATGAATTTCGACTTGCTGATATGGCAAAAGATTTCAAGTGTTGGTTGAGAAATTTCAGTTTGCTTAGGAGAAAATCATGTCTTCTCGGTTAGAGCGTCTTGTGGGGTAATTTGTCACCAGAAGCAAAGCATCAGAAGTTAGAATTTCTAAGTTAGACTTTCTGTATGGTAGAACATTCCTTCTTTTGGAGTCATTATTTTGTGAATTTTCTTGTTAATTTTCTGTATGTCCTGGTGTATTGGAGGGAGGTTTATGCTGGCGTCTTTTCAGTTAGTGTTCATTAGCACATGCTTGTGTTGTGTGGTCTATCTATGTTTGAATCTATCTTCTGATGGAATTAATTTCACTTATGCTATGCTTCAAATATTATGTAGCCTGTTATTGTCTTCTACGTCTTTCAGGGTTTGAGATATTCAAGAGCTTGTTGTGTGCTTCTAACACTTGTATTGCAGTCGTGAAATAGCCATTCCTTTGATCATCTTGTCACCTAGGGAGTTCTTATCTAGTGTATATAGTCTCTATGCTTTCTAGTTTGGCTCAATACTCAAAATTTGTTTCTGGTGTGCTGAGTTGTTCTTTAATTTATGTGATTTGTCTCTTTCTTAGGAAACAAATTTCATAAAAACGAGGATGCAGTCAATGAAGCAGAAAAGGATGACCTTGATGGCTGAAGTGAGGTATAACCATTGGCTTTTTGGCGTACGTGATGCGTGCACATGCATAAATGGTGGGACTTATTCTGATTACTGTTATGCATTGCAAGCTGAATTGTTTTCTGGATTGCAGATTCTTAAGACGGAGATACGATTACTTGATGAAGAACCAATCATCAAAACCATGGAAGTCTCAGTATCCCATGCCATCCCAGCGTCCAGCACCGTCAAATGCTATTGGGGTTCATAGCAAAAAAAGAGTGTCATCTAAGACCACCAGTGCAAAAGTAACAAACCAGAAACAATTGGGTCCAAGCTTAGATGTTAAAAAAAAGCAGAGGGTCTCCAATGGGAAACAAGTGACATTTATAGATCCTGTCCATATTTTTAACTCAAACCAGGAGAGGACCACTGCTGCAAAGGAAGCTGCATCTCGGAGATCAACACCTATTATGCTCGATTTGAACAAAGGGGATCTGTTTCATGCTCGAAATGAAGCAAACATACCAGTACCGCCCTTCGACTTGAACCATACGGAAAGGATTCAGTGTGGAAAGGAGGCATCCACCAGAAGACCTACTCCTATTTTTGACTTGAATCAGATTTCGGTACCAATCACCATCCCCTGTAAGACATGTTTGTCTGTTAATCATAGGCTAACATCTGTGTTATTGTGTTTCAGAGAGATGATGAAGAGCTGCAAATTGATGGTGATCAATTGGTGTGCGAAGACCCAAAGGATAGTATGGTTATTGGCAGGAGCGATGAGATGCATAGCGACGTCAAGTTACCTGGGTGTAGGAATACCGGGAATGGAATAAACCGAGCAGGGAAGAGGAAGATCAGTTGGCAAGACCAGGTGGCATTGAGAGTATGAGGATATAAGTACATATCTGGGGGGAGCACCAGTTGGTTTTAACAATTTTTTCTTACCTCTAGATGCAAGAGATCACTATAATGGAAAAAGACATACTGATATAGTTTAAAACGTGACTCTCTCCTAGCACACCTCTGTTCTTTTCTTCCTCGGTTCATATCCTTTTATCATATGCTTTCCTTAAAACTGACATATAGACATCTGTAGCAATGAATTAGTGAAGCTTGATATTTTATTTTTGCCAAAGTGCTACTTGTTTTTAAACATAGGCAATGGAGTCTGTCTTTTGATGAAGAGGAGAAATGTGGCCAATGTTGCTGTCCTTGATGCAACGGAGCCGTGATTGATGTTTCAATAGAATAGCTTTTAGAAGTTTTAGACATCTCTCACTCGCTGGAGTACATGTTTATTCTCTAGTAGCCGCAGTGGGTATAATTATTGGGGTAAAATTGAATTGAACCTTCTTGCTTGACTTACAAGAATCAAATTAGCATTTTCCCTTTGATGCAAAGACGTTTGATGAAACTGATTCATGGAAAGTTTTAGTGAACTTTAAGTTCAATAACAGTTTAATCATGGTGCTTTGCTTATGATTTAATTTATCTCTGACAAATGCCCACTATTGAATTCACTTAGAAGAAGTATTTTTAATGTTTATGATTGAGTTTTGTCAATGGAATTTTACTTTAAATTTCCTTTTTGTTAACAAATATAGTTAAATGTCTTTGTCAACTAAAAGGAAGAGTAAGCTGTACAAATAATTTAGGGGTTGGGTTAATGACACTTGTCTCTTTGAGTGCTTGTATTTTTTTTATTAAATCTCTCTCTCTTTTTACGTTGTTGCGGTAGTTTTACGCAAAAACCTTGTTGGAATTGTTCTCGATATCGTTCATCATGTGTCCACCAACAAGTTACAAGTCTGATTCCAGTAATCATGGGTAGGCAGTAATGGATGTTAACCATTGTCATCTTGATAAAAATTGTCTTTTTTGGAAGTAAATTAGCCCAGGTTACGAAAACTTTTCAGTTGGTACAGTATTGTACGATTTTTGTAGATGTGAAGATTTATTATCCAGTTGGGCTTTGCTTCTTGCTTAGGTACATGAACGAGTGTTTATCATATCGAAACCTTAAACAGAACATCAAAAACCTGTATTACATCAAAGCAAACTTTCCTATCTGTGTGTTTTCCGATTTGAGAATTTAAAAAAGGAGTTTGATAAATGAAAGACTCGTGGTATAAGTGTATTTGATTGGAGACGCTTGTCCGGATTGATATGCTTTTAAAATTTTTAGTTTGTTTGATAGAGAAAAGAATGGTAAGTTTAATTTATGTTATTTGAATTTTTTGGTTTGAAATAGAAATATATCTAAAATAAATTTTGTATCAAAAAAATATTGTAACTCCTAAAAAGTTTTACCTAAAGCGCTTTTGGTTGGTTTTTGACCTTTTTTTGTTTCTCTCTAAAAGTTGATGTGGCAAGTAAAATGAATTAAAATATTATATTTTTTCATCAAAGGCTATTATTTATATATTTATTTCCTCCTCTCCTCCTCCTTTCCAATGTTAAACACCCAAAATCACATCCAAACGTTAATCAAACTAGAGATGTCTCCTCCTTCGCTCTCCACTACCATCCACCATGACCAACAACCTCCTCAACCCACTATACCAAACAAACCAACCAATCGAGAGGCATCAACCACTATAGAGAGCGATATACTCTCTCTCTCTCTCTCTCTCTCTCTCTCTCTCTCTCTCTCTCCTCTTTTTATAGATTGGTGTTTGGTGAGTGGCTACGGGTGGCAGTGTCAAATTTGATTGAGTGGTGGGTGTTTCGTGCTTAGCATGGTGGTTTTATTGGTAGTTCAGTTCATGAGTTTGATTTTCATTTATGGGTTGGTATCGAATGTGTTATTCTCTAAATTAAGTTTTGATAACAACAAAATAAGTTAAATAAAACTAATTGAATTACTAAGTGTGTAGATTTTAATGAAAAAGATGAAAAAAATAAATAATATCACTTTATCCAAACAATCGTTTAGAAGGTTCAATGATAAGTATATTAAACTAAAAAGACAACCTAGAAGGAAAATGTAAAAGTATATTAGATTTAAAATCATGATTCCAGTACAGATTGTTCACAGATTACTATAAAAGATTATTACATTTGGGTAATGTTTTCATATGTTCTACTAAGTAAGATTACAAGCTATGAGGGTTAAATCATTATGATCAAGTTCATTAAAGTTTAAACTATTCATGAGGACTTCTATAGATTTGAGAATCCTATATTCGAATAATGGCCGATGCATTTTTATGTCAGTTTTAAGCAGACTTAAACTAACTTTTATGATCTAATTGAAAAAAAAAACTTGAAGGTAAACATGACTTGAACCTTCTTATTTTCAAGGGATACTAAGTGGACTGTTAAAGATAAGCTCACATAAGTTTTGAGACATATTTGCACGAGTTCTTCAAGATAAATAAACGACAGTTTTGAAGATAAGCATCAAACATCGGTTTATATGTTCAGATTTGGATACCACCAACTTCAAGATAAGAAGCTCAATATATCAACCGAGATATCTTGATTATAAGGGAAGAACCAATAGAATGTTCGGTGGTGTTTTTAGGGGGGTATTTAAAGTGGTGGCCGGCATTGATGTAGGTTCGGGTTGTGCTTTGTTGTTGTTGACTTTAATGGTATGAGTTGTGTTTATGTGTGTAATTTTTGTTCTTGATTTGTTAGCTGCTTGGTGGGTAATAGTGGTTAGATTTGAGCATCGTGGTGGTGATGGGTTAAGGTTGTATTGGTGTTGTCTTTGTTGATGTCGTATGGTGGTGATGGTGGTTCTAAGAGGCGATTAGGTGGTTTGCATATTATGCCCTTGGGTTAAGGTGGCTAGGTAGGTAGTAGGATGGTGTTTGGGCCTTCATTTTGAGTTGTTGGAGTGTGTTGAAATGCGTTGTGTTGGAGGTGGCGTTATGGGTTTTTAATGGTGCGATGTTGTGATGGTGGGTGGTCAAATGATAGAGAAGGAGTTGGCTGGTTAGGTTAGAGAGAGAGGTGGCAGCGAAGGGTTAATTGATGGTGGTTGCGGAGCTTTGCATAGAGAAAGAATGAGGTAAGGGAGACCAGAGAGATTGGGGGGTGTTCGTTTGTGTTGAAGATGGTGGTTGGTGTTGTTGAAGGTGGTGATTTGGAGAAAGGGGGGGGGGGAGGGGTGCGCGGGTGCGGGTGCGGTTGGGGGGTTGGGTTGGGTTGGGTTGTGTGGAGGAAGAGAGAGAGAGAGAGATGAAATAAATTGCCAACATGAGCAGAAAAAATAATATTTTAATTATTTTTACTTGTCACGGCAACTTTTGGCTTGAAAAAAAAAAGTTGAAAACTGACCAAAGGTATTTTAGGTAAAACTTTTTTAAAATTAAGATATTTTTGTGATACAATTTTTTTTTAGTATTTTTTTTTTGTTATAAATAAAAAGTTCAAGTTAATATACTCTAAATCTTAACCTAAGTTAGAAATATAAAGTACATATTTAAATGGATCAAATAAGTAAATAATAGAAAATAAATAGATAATCTGATGTAATTAAATTTGTAAATAGATTTGAATTGAAATTGAGCTTTGAAATAGTTTACAAAATCATCTATTTTCCTTAATAACTTTTCTTAACAAATCAAACTATCTAATTTTAACCCAATCCTTTATTTTAAACTCCTTTTATGCCAAATTTAAATTCCTAAATCTCAAAACAAATATTTTAAATTGTTTGAAATCTCCTAAACCCCTAAACCTTAGTCATCTTTCATTTTATAAAGTCTTTATAAATTTTTGAAATTAATTGCTTAAAAATATCAGTTTTATACATAAACCCAAATTAAATATCTAATTTTGATAAATCAAAATTTTGAATTGTATTGTTTATATCAAATTATAAATTCATAATACATATGTTCTCAAATTATTTTCTAACTAATTTCGATTCTTAAAATAGTTGTCAGAAAGGTTTAAATCTAATACCTTATCTAAAAAAATATCTCATAATTTTCCCTATATATATATTATATATATATACACACCTTTCCAATTTCCTTTTTATTTTCTATTTTTGTTGCCTTCTCTCCCTTCTTTCCTTTTTTTTCCCCCATACTTTCTTTTTCTTCTCTATTCCTCCTTCTCTTCTTTTACAAAACCCAACCCCAAATCTCAAATCAAACAAATCTATGGGGGAAATAGAAAATAGGAAACAAGATGGAGAATGAAGATCATGTTAGAAATAACTCCAAGAACCTTGGAGAAGTAGGAATAGAAGAATCAAAGTATTGGGTTGTCTAAAAGATAAGTTTTGATTCTTTTCTTGCTTTAGTTGTTACTTATGCATGTAAATGTTGTATTAGGACTAGATATATGTAAAATTTTTAATGATAGTAATAAATTAAAGATGTATGGGCATGTTTGTTAAAAACCTATATGTGTGTATATTAAGTAGACTAGGTGTTTTATAAAATGAATTGAAAGAACATGATGTAGAAATGTATGTAGAAGTGTTATAAGTATGTTTGTAGATGTATATGCTAATAATAGGATGTTTAATTTGGATTGGAATGTTTGTAAGTTAGTAAAATTTTGAAGAACACGCAAAGGGAAAGAGTAACAGGGATTCCCTTGTTCATCACAGCCCATAATCTCCTTGAAGTAAATTATTTTGAAGGCAACAACCTTATCACAGCTGTGACGAGGAACGTGATCTCCTCTAATCACATTTTTTCCCCTTGATTACAGGTGTGACAAGGACCGAATTGACCATCACGGTCGTGATGAGATAAATGATGGACATGCTCAATAACGGGCCAAATGAAGATGGTGACGACGATCACAGCCTCCATTACGGACGTGATCTATCATCTGGTACTATTCATAAAGAAGAAAAGAAAAAGAAAAGAAATGAAATAGATAAATGATAGTTAATGTGATGTGAGTAAATGATATAATTAAACATGAGTTTGGTTAATTTATAGATTTAATAAACGATTGGATCAGTTGTAGGAGTTAGATATAAAATGAACTTAAATGAGTTAAAATGAATTAGATTGCTTAAGTTTAATCATTTTGACTTAGTAATTGAACTAAATGATTAACTCTAATCAATTTGGCTAAGTTAAGGTAATATAGGCTTAATAAATAGTAATTGGTTTTAATTAATGAGTTAGGATAAACCTTAGTTAACATGAGGAATATGTTGTTTCAAATGTGTATTTGCTTTGGGAAATGAATGTTTTTGAGTATGAATGATGTGATGATGTTTTATAATAAAAGACTATAATCAAAGTGAAAAGAAATACTTTGACAGACAAATGAGAACTATTCGTATTTTGACGAAGTGATATTTACAGCCATAGCGAGGTTCCTAATTAGTGTATGATCAAATAAGTTTTGTAAAATGGATGTTTAATATAAAAATTGATGTAAATTAATAAATGATTAAGTTGTTTATATAGTTTAATTTCTTAAACAAATATTTGTTTCTAAACCCTACAATCCAGTTTATCTTCTGATTCTTTTGGATTGTGGACGTCATTTAAAGATACATAGCAACTTGCATGTTGTATGTTATAATAGACATCTAAAATGAATTAAGAACTTAAAGATGACCTAAAAGTTAATTGAGTATTGCTTGTGCATGTACCGTTGAATCTGTTCCGGGGAGGGGCAACCCTGTCATGATGCAATGAAAAATACAATGAAGCAATGGTAGTTTTATATGTAACTCGGCAAGTAGTTGACGGGACAAATGGTTCGGCGTAACATTTACTTAGGCTTAGAATGAAGTAACATATTTTAGTTTATGTTTATCGGACCGGTTGAACTAACTGATATTATAAACTGGGATAAGTGGTGTGTATGAAGACTATGAACCTTAGGTGGGGTTATTTTCTCTTTCTCAGTTAGATATAGGAGATATAGATATCTAGATTACCTATATCAACCCCTATATCAACCTTCTGAGCAGCAAGTAGCTGTTGTTACTCATGACCCCTAGATTCTCATTGGATTGTTCCGGAGTGTAAATGCTCCAATATTGTTTGATTTATTTTAATTTAAAGATAATAACCTGTCGTTGCTGCATTGCATTTAGTTAAACTCGTGTGTCACTCCGTGTGTGTTTGTATTACTGTGTACTGGACTTTGACTTATTATTGTTGTTGTTATTATCTTTTCTAGGTATTGTTGATTGATGTTAATGATACTGCTGATGATAATGATGAGGATTGATTGTTGATGATGATGGAGTTGTTGATAACGGTGTTGATTTAATGAAGATAATGTTAGTGATGATGATGAGATGAGAAGGATGATGTTATGTTTTTTATGTT
Source organism: Combretum micranthum (assembly GCA_024138025.1). Classification (NCBI taxonomy): domain Eukaryota; kingdom Viridiplantae; phylum Streptophyta; class Magnoliopsida; order Myrtales; family Combretaceae; genus Combretum; species Combretum micranthum. The sequence continues at coordinate 104,949 of JAMXBD010002649.1, forward strand.
TGACTTGGGTATGGGTAAACTTAGAGATTTGAGAGGAGAAGTGGAATGAGTTCGGATCGATGATATATTTTTTGTGTTTATGTTTTATTGTAAGAAGCTGGATTTATCTTTTGAATTTGTATTTTCTTTTAAAGGGTTAGGAGATGCTCAAATGTTTATAAATGCTCATCTACCTTTAAGGGTAGATTTACTCTAGTGAGAGTAGAGATTTGTAAATTGTTTTTATAAAGTTTCATTCACTGCTGTTGAATCCAATTATTTTAGAAATCTAAATAAACGATTTTACTAAATTAAAATCAATTAGCAATATTCATGATAAACATATCATTTAAGGAAGCTTGAGCATATAATACACAAAATATTATACATGGCGGTAATGCCTTAATTAAAGTTAAGGCGTTACACAGGTACTGCGAATGAAAGTTGTCTAATGAAAGATATATAATATAAGTGTATTTCATTAAAGAAGCTTTTCTGGGTTGATATGGTTTTAAATTTCTAATTGGGTTCAATATTGATCCGTATCATGCCTAGTTCTTCAGTAGGGTTTAGATGTAAGGACCATAATGTAATAATAAGAAATGGATGATACATAATGGACAATACAGTTTTCTTATATCACGTTTATTATGCATAATGTTGAATAGAGATTTTTGTATAGTCTATTATTTGATATAGACAAGTATAATATGAGGCAATATATTTTAATAATTATACATTTATATTGTCCTACATGTGTTTAATTAAATTTAGTATTTTATGTGAAGGTTAATGTTGTAAATAGTACTTGAACTTTTGTAAGATATGCACTTAGGTATTAAACTATGAAATTGAAAAATTTAGTACTAAAAGTTACTTTTCATGCATGCCATTTGTACCTCTATTAAAATTGTTAATAAGTTGTACAAACATGGATGAAATGTCTAATTGCCTAACACCACGTGTTCTCAAGCTTGAAAATGAAGGAATAAAAAGAAATAACATCTCTTTCTCTCTCTTGGAAAGCTCAAATCCAAATCTAAACTAACCCATAAGCTCCCAGTTACCAAATGCTGCAACCATAAACCCAGAAACACACACCCAACCAAACATGAAAATCCCTATTGTTGGAAATCAAAATCAAACATGTATACACAACCACCACCACCACATTTGCCTCAAACTAACCACCAATAAACCTACCATATGTCCAACTTAGCACCTTGACAGCCATTCCCACTACTGTCATACCATCGAGGCCACACCACTACAACCCACATTAGTAGATGACAAATTTGACAACATTAAAACACCAATAACCACCACATGATTGTCAACAAAACCAACATCAAAACCTACTAAATCCCAAAATCGAAAGCTATCACTAACATTGCTTCTACCAAAATTTAGGTTTCGCATTTTGGTTCATATCTAGTGTATCGAGAAAGGGATTTTGTTATGGTGTTATGTAGCAACATGGGTGTAGCTTAGAGATGTGTTTCCAAGTTGGATTGACATGAAATACAAGGTCGATAGTTGTTGGTTAGGCATATGGGCTCAACTTAATGTTTGATGAGTCAACAAATTTGAAGTAGTTATATGTTTGGCTTGTCTTAAGTTATTCTTAGTATGAGTTTGGTTGCGTGGTTAGACCTGTTGGCTATGTGATTAGGTTTGTGATGTCATGGACAAAGGAGATGGATAAGTTTGTTGTGAGATGTAGATGGTAGTGAGATGGAATTGTCAACATGTTGGCTTGGTATAGAGAGAGTGTGAATTTGTCTTTAGAGAAAGAAGTGGAGTTGAGGAAGATGATAAGCTCTAAGGAGAGTCATCTTTTGATTCTTTTTTTTTATCATAGAGGACTCGTAACATTATGCTAGTGAACATTTTGTCCATATATAGGTCGAATGTCATGCATAAAAAGTAGACTCAGTTTTTCGGATACTAAATTGATTATTTTTAAAGTTCAATACTTAATTGTATATTTTATAAAAGTTCATGTGCAATTTATAACATCAACTTTTTATTTAATAAGTACACGTTAAGTTGAGTAAAAGCTAAGAGCGCAAAAAATACATTGAGAAGAGTAAAGGACTAATCTGAGGTTTTCAAAGAAAAAGATTAATCCATCTCCTAAGGGGTTAATGTCAAATTTGGTACTTAAATTTTGCTCGAAAATTATCTGAACTTTCAAAAGTCCAATATTAGTACCTAAGCAATCTTTTTGTGGCCATTTTCAATTCATCAATTAACGATGTTAACTCCGTTACCGATGTGGATGTATGGGCCAATCACGACCTGATGCATGTCATCTGATATAGCATATTATCATTTTTTTTATTTAAATGTTCTTTCTGATGTGGAAACTAACTAAATTTTATTTATTTTTCTTTATAATTTATTTTATTTTATTTATTATTTAAAATAATATTAAAAATACACTCAAGCCCAAGCCCACCCATATTAACTAACAAAGCAAGCCCATCATTGTCCATAAATACCCACAAATGCACCAAATCTATACATTTCTCTGTCTTAAGCTTTTTAAACATAATTTGTCCATTTGAAGGTTATAAGCAAGAATGGTTCTTAAAAATTAACCATGTGGGACTCTCTCTCCATAGTTCTTGCTTTCTCACTCACTCTTCTTTATCTCACTAACTCTGTCTCTCCATCTATCTTTATCTTTCAAAAGTAAGTAGAAGCAAACAAAACCAAATGCTTACAGTCCCAAACCAAATGGTCCGAATAGCAAACGAAAAACAAATTCAAAAGTTGAAGCTTATTTATCCAATCCATGTAAATGAGCATATGAGCCGATTCAATGATTTCGCATTGTTGAAACCACAGTAATAAAAGATAGCAATATTTGGGATTTTCAAAATGTAAGCAAATGTTGAAATGTAAAAAGTAAGTACTTTAACTGAAAATGAAAAATCTCTATTAAATATGCTTCCTGAATCTATTGAAGCTCAATGGATCTGGTATGAGATATTATGAATATGCGATTCTAGACCCTCTTTATGAGAGCTTCAATAGGAGGAATTAGAGAGAGAGAGAGGAAGTAGCAACGCGTTTGTTTTGTCTTGTTTTATTCTATTGGAGAGAACGTTCAGAACATCATGGTCGAGGAGTTCCTCTTCTTCGCCATCATCATCATCTTAAGAATTTGATCGTGTCAGACATTGACTTGGTCTTTGCTGTCGTCATCATTTTCATTAGCCGAGAAGTAATTTGGATGAATTTCATATGCCTTTTGCTTTGCTTTTCACTATGTTGTCAAAACCAGACTGAGGTTTGACTCGGATAAGCTAAGGGGTTAGGGGTTGAACTAGGATCACAAAAAAGTAAAAATATAAAGGATAATTTAAGCTTATTTGTGGTTAAATTTTGAAAAGATGGTACTGTAGAAAGACTCAATATTTGAAATTTAAATGGATGAGTTTTTCATCGTATATACTATGTTAAATAAATTAACAATGTCTCATTTCCAGATGATAATGATTCCCTGGAAGTTTGGATCCAATTGCTCGAGGGAGAAGCTACATTTACACTAGTCCAGTAGAACCATATGAATGGATTATATTAAAGGTCCTACTCTATCCCTTTATAAATTTTATCGAACTTGAACCAAGTCGACATTTTGGATGGCAACGTTAACAAGCTCTTACTGACTGGTTGTGTTTTCAAAAAACAGGGTCTTTATGTAACTGATGCTCCTGCCACATTGCTAGTTCCTTAACAAAAAAAAGAGTGAAAGCTAGAAGGCCAAAGAGTTATGGGCTTATGGGTTGCTCTAGAAGGCTTAAGTTTAACATACTGTGAGCCCAGCAAGTCTAAAATTCTTTTGCAAAGGTGAGATAATAAAATAAAAAAATTATAACGAAAATATAAATAAAAAATAATAATTTACACGTCATAAGGGAAAAATAAAATTAAAAAAAAAAAGATAATGTGTCATGGCAAATGACACATGTCAAGTCTTGATCAGTCCATACGTCCATGTCAACAACGTAGTTAACACCGTTAATCATTGTAATGAAAATGACCATGGAAAGTTCGCTCAGATACTGAAATTAAATTTTTAAAAATTGAGATACCTAATTGAATTTTCGAACAAAATTCAAATACTAAAATTAACATTAACCCTCTCCTCAATTAAGGCTTTTGCATCTCATTCACATGGTACAATTTTTCGAGAAGGCTTTTTGTCTGGTTCCAAAACTCCAATGAAAACTAAACAAGAAACCAGGGATTAAAACCTTTATTCCGTCCAATCCTAGACAACCAAATCTTCCATTAGATACACTGCCATTAGGACGACAAGCAACCCCTCGCGGGGTTTTCGCCATTGACAATACCCCATCAGAAATTTTGAATTCTCGACTGTTATGTGGGAACAAGAAGAAATTTCTTCATTCTTGCCGTTACTTTCGCATAAACTACTGAACGTCCGCGCTTTTATGATGGTTGTTGAATACAATTAATCATATGGATTATATAAAAGAAAGAACATATAATTTTTTTTATTTAAGAGTACGCGCTAATTACTCTTAACCTTCTTCCCACGATTATATTCTTTCTTATAGCCCCTTAATTATTTACTCTATTCTTAAAATGATAAAACTACTGCACATAAAAATCCCTTCCAAACACTTGAATATTATAGATGTAATATATATATATAATATTTGGGAGGATCTAAATTATCCGTATTTGAGACAGTCCCAAATCAAATTACCCCCTGCTATATCTTCTAAGTTCGCCGAATAATAGTCTTCTCAGATCGTAGCGAAACATGAACAGGCTCTGTTACCAGTATAAATTTAAGTTAAAAAATATAAATTAAATAAATAGAAGAGAAAGTCATGGTATCGAGACACAGTTTCTTATTAGATAATAATCTTGGAGCATACAAATTCTGACTAAAAACCAAGTTACCAATGTGCATCGTCAGTGCAAAGAACATAACCTGAATCTGTTCATGCTTTATATAGACCAGGATGAATTCGATCCCTCCGTATCGACCGCATCATTTTCCAATTTATTCTCATTCACAGCATCTAGCAGTTTCACACCATCATCCTTCTCTACAGTATTCTCCACAGAAGCAGCAGCAGTCTCTGCATCACGAGGTTCCTTATCTAGCTTGTTATCCTTAAGACGATCCCTGTGCTTCTTCCCGAGTTTATGATTTTCCATCACTATCTCTGAGTGACAACCAACTTGGCACATGTGGCACCAAAACTGAAACTTTGTGCAATCTTTCGATTTTTGTCTTTTCCACGATTTTCTTAGGTTGTCCTTCGCTTTTTTGTCTTTTCGCAACGCCAGCTTACAAGTTTTATTCAGATCCTCCACGGGCAATTTCTTATTTACAGACACTAATTCATCAAGGAATACTTCATTTTGCGGTTTGGCGTCAGAACTCTCACAAACCTGAGTAGGTTTATTACTTTTCTTACTTTTATTCTTGTCTAGCTTTTCTGCTCGTAATCGGGCTTCTTTTGCCTTGTGTTTTTTCCCTTGTAAATGATCTTGCAGAACCTTTTCACTTGTCATACTAACATGACAAAGTGCACAACTCCAATCCTCCTTTGGAGTCTTTCGGAAACTAGATCCAGACAATTCGCTACCACCACATGCCAGAGGCTCCTCAGCTTTTCTCTTCGATCCAGATAGATTTGGTTTGGGCTTTTCCTGCAAAAAATTGAAATAAATAAATAAAAGTAAATACTTAGCCAGAGTGCAACACTTGTAAACCAAAATCACCTGCACAAAGTCCCAACACGTACTAGATTTACAAAGTTTATGCTTCTAAAAGAGACAACTCTAATAAAATTCTTGCAAAGCGTAAATGCAGAACAAATCAAGTTTAAGTCAATTTATTGTTGATTGACTCATTAATTATTTTCACAAGTTGGGCTACAGTTGGTGATTGAGCCAAAATAGGGGTACTACCACATAAAATGAATATGCACATCCATATCTTCCAGTCACAAGTGAATTGGTTCCCACGACTATGACCGACCATCAACTTAGACACTCACAACAGCCAGATCGGCTACCTATAAATACTCGCCAATGCCTCAAAGAAATGGTAATTTTGCACTCAATCAACTATTTATACTCAATCTACGAGCTTACTATTATGGTCTTTGACTTAAGTATCAGAATAGCCACTGACCGGGTTTTTATTTTGCAGGCCTCACTCTCGAAACAACAACCCAAGCCCAAAACACCTTAATCTAGCCTCTACCATATTCGAGCAAGCAACACAATCCAATACGATGAATCATGGTAGATTTCTCTACCAAACAAAATCGAAGTTTTGATATATAAAATATAGAAAGGGTAAATACTACATTAGTATGTTTGATACCTCAATTTGTATGGATTTATCCATTTGATACCTACATTTATTTTACCCCAAGGCTTTTTTAAGGATCTAAACTTTCTCAAACATGCAATCACTAATAACTTGCATTATGTTGTGGGCTTTACACAAATAATGAAGGGACACATGTTTATACACCACACAATGTGTGTCTTTCCCCAAACGCTATCTTTGGTGTCTCCCTATAACAATGACTTCATTAAAAAATACCATCTTCTAGCTGTACGATTTAACCACCTTTAATTTATGTGCTATCAAACTTCAAAATTGAAATAGCAATCATACAACATAGAAACACAATAAACCATCAAAGACAATAAGCCACTTTTACATGGTAAAAACATATATTCCACCCCTAATATTTACATTTTAGTGACATTATCGCTGCAAACTAGTTAATCATCACTTAGATATAGATAACTCCCTTTTTAGCATCAAAATACCTGGATCTCAACAACAATTCCCAATATAGTGAGAATGATAAGACATATACGATAATTTAAATATGATTCCAAATAAAAAACGATGCAGACAAGTATCACGTCAAAACTAAGCCAGACATCCTTTCTACAAAAAGAAAATGTAAAACTGCTGTTATATATGTTGTCTAAAAGCAAAGGGATACCTGAACATTGACAAGTACCACACACAAACTTTTAAAGAAGAAAAGAAAAGCAAACTTGATGGTATATAATGATATATAAATCCATACAAAATCAAGTAATGTGTCCTTATCAATAAACCACAATTTAGCAGCTTCCACAATTTCTAGTCTTCGTATCTTATCTTCCTCTTGTCCCTCCACACATTGTAGAATTTGCCCAATCATGCACAGCCATCCATTTATCATTATCCACAATGTCACGCATGAGTCAATTTTTCAACTATTTGAAAATATTTAAATTTCTGATTCAGTGAGCTGGACCTGCTTTATTATCAGTTTGTCAAAATGCATGAATCTGCTAGGTATACCCAGCAACTGAAATTCAGTTGTGGAGGACAAATGCAAATCCTTCTTACTGCCTTGCATGATCTATCAAATTTGACTCACATTTGACTATGAGGATACCCTTTTCATATTCAATTTGCATAATCTGCACTCTTTACCTCCATAAGTAACTATGGGATGCTAATGACATCCCTATGCATATTTCTTATACACACAATTTTACCATAAGCACCAGCGGTGTTAGTAAAGCACAGCACATCCTATATCCGACAAAATCATTGACCAAGAGTCTTGTATTTTCTTTCCTGGCAGTTATTGGTCCAGTAGTGCATCAAGTCGTGGCCCATGAAATGGGTCCTCTCCACGTGTACATCTCATAATGGCTTCAGGGAAGAAAACAGATAAAGCAAGGTTTTTTTGGCAAAAGCAAATCAAACAATAAAGAAAGGTTTCAGGTTCAGATCAGCAAACAAACATCTTCACAAGAATGCCTATTGCTCTGATTGCATTCTGATATTTTTGGGTGATGGAAGAGCATTTTTATAATTGGACAAGCTACCCCGACACATGTATAAACCCAACTTTGGTAAGTTTATACATCAAGTGCCATATTCATCCTTATGTAAGACTCCTAAGATCATACTTTATAGCATTAAAGTAGAAAAATAACAATACATGACGTCAGTGAGATACAAGCAAATAGCTGTGTTCACTTTGTTTGCCACTCAAAGGCTATCAACTAGAAAAACAAACAAGAAAAAACTGCAAGATAGCCTACTGATACTAAATAATAATTTCTTGTCAAGAAAACGGGAACAGGAAATGCATGACCTTGAAGCAATGAATATACCAAATCCTACCTATGACTTCAATGCATCATTATATTTACAACCTCATCTAATCAATCCCATTATACATTTCTGGTCAATCATTTCAAGACAAATGGTAAAGAAATAAGTCATATACATCTGGGAAATCGCACTTACCAGTACAATCAATCTATCCCTGTCAATACTAGTCCTTGGTACATCTTCATGCAACTGCAATGAACTACGGTGTGAACCATCAAAAGCATACTGACCCAAAGATGCACTACGATCATACAACAAGGGATCAGCATGGTCTAAATACGAGATCCTTGACCCCCTCATCCCGAAACCATCTTCACCAGAGAACTCATTATCAGCGCCTCTCAGTGCCATTTCTCTCTCTATCATCAACTCTCTTCTTACTTCAGCTTCTAACATCCTCCGCCTAACAATCTCAGAAGCAATTATTTCCTGCCTAATTTTTTCTTTCTCTAGCTCCTTCTTCAGCATTTCATGCGCATTCATTGAATTAGCCATTATCTGAGGGTAAGCCCTAGGGCCTGGAGTACCAGCTGAAAATTTGAAATCATTCCAAAATAAGCAGTCGCCCAAGAAGTGGGGAAAAATTGTACAGTTCAAAAAAGATAAAATGACGATTTGCCAATATGCACACATTCCAGTGTAGATTTTAGAACAGAAGATAAACGGTACATTGATCGCCCATCTATACACGGTCCTCCCACTAGGACTTTTTAACATAGAGCACCGTAGAACTCACATATGGACCCACTATCGAACACGTCTAAAAAATTTACAGAGTCCCTTCCGGAAAGACCATGTACAGATAGGTGGCCCAACACCACTCAACATTTGCTCGTAAAGTTTCACAAAATTTCCATGCAATTTGCCTAAAGTGTCCTTGAAATTTAATCACAGCTTAAATTGCATGAAATAGTTTTATTTTGTTGCACCTACTAAAACAATCACTCACCGCAAAAACGTGAAATCAAGAAATTTAAAAGATCTCAACCAAATACATGCATACATAAACGCCAATGATCAGTTAGAACGCTAACTTAGTAGACATTGCATAACCAAATAGCAACCAATGGATTATACAGGGAGAAAATAAAACACACACAGGCACACACATCACAACCAACCGAAACCAAGTCTACATTAACAAGAACAGACATTAACCCTACAAAAGCAGCTACTCATATGAACAAGGCGGAAAAGAGAGAAACTTTGGTTTTGGAATTTTTTTCTCAAGAAAAAAAAGAAGGAAAATAAAAACTTTACAAGGGTAAAGGGAGAAGTGTGTGAAAGGTGACCTTGCGATCGCGTTGCTTGTAGAAGAGAGAAGTGAGAGAGGATGATAGGACTAGGGCTGCGACTAGGGTTTGGGTTTGGGTTTGGGTTTGGAGAAGGAAGATGAGGATCGCCTAAGGGAGAGATGGAAGGTCGGTTGAATTCCATCATTGGTCGAATGCGTAACTCTATGGGTTTCAACGCAAAAAGGGCAGGGACGAACGTACGGAGCGTAAGAAGAAGCAGCTTTTTCGAAAAAAAAAAAGCAAGGTGGATTAAAGAGGGAAAACAAGTACCATACCATTATATAAGAGGGAAAACGGTCCATCAAGGCGGACAAACTTCCATATAACCGTAAATTTATTTATTTTTTCGGGAGACTACAATAATGCAATAATAATGCAAGTCCAAATAGACAAGCTTCGAACTCGATGCCTAAAGGCTAATAACTAAAACTCGATTTATCATCTGTAAATTTATATCCTTTATATTTCTGTGGAAACTTAATTAAATATTTCGTATTTTGAAAGGTCCATTACGATTTTTTTTCTTTATATTATCATAGAGGTTTAAATCTTCTATATATTACAGAAAACACTAATACAACAAGATTTAATTAAATCCGATTCTTACTTCAAGAAATTTAATTATGGTTGTTGGTATATGATAATAGGTTGGATCCCAATAGCCCATGTTAATGAAGCCTCCAATGACTGGATTGGGAGTAAGAATGGTTTAAACCAATGGCAATGCATATATGATACGTGGTGAATGCAATGAATTTAGCTAAGTGGAATTGCTCAATACAAGCAATGCTTGAATACTAGTCAATCTTTGGAGTAATATTATTGTATTTGATTTGCCTTAATATTTTTTGTGTACTATACTACTGTGTATATAACAAAAAATGATAATGATTTGCTCATAAAATTCCTTAGGTGATGGCATGTGATAAATGTCAGGTGTTAGCATTACAATATATTCTAGAAGTAGTACTAAAGTTTATATGGACTAATTCCTTTACTAAATAGCTAATCTATTACAATTTATTTAATGAGATAAGGCTAGGCCTTATAATAGGCCTCGGCTTGTTACTTGTCTTCTAGACTTAGGCTCTCTTTAGGCCCATCAATGCACCTCTAGCCCTTAAACATTTAGCTTCATGTTCTTAGACAATCCACCAACGTAGCATTAAGTCTTTTGTCACTTACATTTGTACTTTACATATCACTTTCCTTCTCAAACCTATCTCAACTTGACCATTCCACATTAACCCTAGATCAGCTCCTTGTTAGGGATCTAGAGTATGCCTTTAATGGGAGAAATCCAATAGGTTTTGTGAAGGATTGCACGAATGGGCTTTTGATACCATCTATAACCTAAAACCTTAAGGCAATGGGTTAATGGGTCTTCCCTCTTATAAACTCTTAACATAAATCTCATATTTCCCATGTGGGATTCTCACACTTGTATCCTAACAATCTCCTCCTCAAGTATGAGTCTCCACAATGGGGTAGGCCATACTTCCCCTCAACAAGAGCTTGGCAACTGACTCTCTAAACCTACTTTGTGAGTGGTCTCACTTGCTCACCATGGGTTTCACGGACGAATCATACCACAAAACTCTTCTTTCCACATGGTGGGTGTAAACTCCTGAAATTTTCATAATTCTTAGAAAATAATCCAAGAAGTCTAACATCGAAACAGAAACCCCAAAAATCGATTCAAGTTAAAACCAAATTCTAAATAAGGTCAAACACGAGAATTCTTAATCTCAAGAAAAAGAACTCTCAAAACGAAATAGAAAATTCAACTATCGATTGATTCAACATTCATACATCAAGCAAATCATCGATTCGATTTCTAACACGCAAATCAAGACGACACATCTAAATAATGCTCGATAACGAATACTAAGATCTTAAATCCTTCGGTGAATTTTAGAATCAAAAGTTTCAATTTTCATCAAAAGTCAAACTGAGTCAACCCATAATCATAGACTCGGTTAAATGATCCCGAGAACTGAAAAATATTAAATAATCACAAATGAAATAAGATAAATCATAGATATCAAACTAAAAATATAATACGGGGAAAACTTCAAAATTTTAAGATCTTACGAATAACTCAAACCAGAAGTCAAAACAGAACCCTAAAAGTCAACAAAGCTTACAACAAACCCTAGTATTTAAGATTCAACAATCCCGTGCTCTTAAACCCTAAACAACGAAATGAAAATAATTGTTGATATAGTTCGTAATAATATAGAGGAGTTTAAAAATATCAAACTTGCAAAATTCTAATGTCCTTCGATCTGAATGGGATCAGTTTTAGAAAACCGTGCCTTAGTACACTAAACGAAAAAAATATTCTATTAATACCAATAGACTCGTAAAAATATAAGGATTTAAAAAATATCAATTTCAGAATTTTTCGATAGTAAAAAATTACAGATATCGTATTTATACGCGTATTTTATTACTACTGGTATTTTAATTGTCTAGTTTACTATTCATAGTACTTTTATACTATTCATTACTATTCCTCTATCTCTACTTTTTCTACTACCTATTCTTACGCCTACATACCTATTTCTTACAATTTTTTTTCCTATAAAAATTCCACACCACATATTAGTAAACTTCTCTTACACTTTTCTTCTAAAATTTTTTTTATCACTTCTCTCGCTCTTTTCAAGATTGCCGTCCACCCCTCTCTCTCTCTTCATTCTCATTTATTTTTTCAATTAATTTAATTACATCTAATTTTCACTCTAAAAATCTATAAATACCTTATTCTTCCTTTGTTCTTTCACACAACTCATTCTACTATCAAAACTCTCTCAAATTCTCTACACAAACACTCTCCACAAAATTTTCCTCTACCAAAACTCTCTTTCACCAAATACTCACAAAATTTCTCTATATACACAATCCAACTACCATTTCTCAATAACCACATAACCATACATTCACTACCATCTTCATACCACATAAACACTTTAGGTAAAATTACTTCCAACCATTTAGTTTATCTATGTTATATAACTTAACATGAATATGGTGTTGTTTTGAAACTCACATGAGTAGTAAAAATAACAACATGTTCATGTTTTGTTATTGCATATGAAAATCCTATTTTATTATCTTGATATTATATATGTTGTTATCATTTGTTATGATCATTGTTATTATTATACTAACTTGTTATTCATATCTAACTAAATATATTTATGTATTTATATATAATCTTTAGAGCATATAAGCTCACTTGTTATTTATTTAATTTCATACCTTGCATTTTATTTATTTCATGTTATTTTTAAGATTAGTCTTTCTAGTCTTAGATTTGTTCATATCAAGTCAAAACAATATTTTCTTTATTAATTTATTCTTTTTGGAACTAGTCTATTCTTAGTCCCGGGATGTCTTGATGAAGCTAAGGCTCCTAATACTTGACCGGGATACCTTGATGAAGCTAAGGTTTCCAATACTTGATATTTTTATTATCTTGCTTATTATTATTTGTTTATAGTATTTTCTCATATTCTTATTATTTTACATGCTCATAATACTTACATATACATAATGATATTGTCTCAACTAAATTTAAAAGTAGAATTTCTCTTTATAGGAACTTAAAACTAAATTTAATATCATGTTACTTGTTATTAAATAATGGAGTTGCTATCAACAATATAGAAATAGAGTAATATAAGTTTTCTCAAAGTTTTCTCGAAGTTTTCTCAAATAATAAAGATAGCTTTACTAAGGAAACATAAGAAATAAATACTTTCTTTTATAATATGGTAACCTAAGTTTTAGTAAAATAATTTGTTAGTTTGCAAAGTTTTCAGAAAAAGCTTAAGATTAAACTCTTTTCAACTCCATAAAGCAAACTAATTTTCAAAGTTAAGATAAAAATCAACCTACAAGGTTATAAACCCACTTAGGAAAATAATGATTTTCAAGTTTCTAACAAAGGAATTTATTTTCAAAGAATACAAATATGATAAGATAAAAAATAAAGGATTTTATCAATAAAGAGGATTCTTTTTAAATAAAATTTGTAAAGAAAATAAAAAACCAAGTTTTAGAAAACAAGAATTTATATTTTAAACAAGAAATATAAAAAAAAAAAGACTCATTTTTTAAAACCATTCTAAATACAAGTTTATAAATAGGTTATTAACAATTTAATAGACTTTTTGATAACTTTGATCTTTTTACTAGAAGTTGAAATTATAAAAGACCAAAGTTAAAGGAAAAATTTACTTGTTTTGGAAAAAGGAATGAGAAAAATAAAATAAAAATATAGTCATTTAAAATAACCTAGGAAAATATAAAGTTTCTTCAAAATACTTAAAAATGAAATTTGTCAAGTTAAGTTTTAACACTTCAAAATGAATTGTTTTATGAAATAAGTTATTGAGACACTACCATTAGAATTTTTGCATATAAAGTAAACTTATCTCTATACTAAAGGGATTTATCAATCATATATATATATTTTTCTCAAAGGATTTTTGAATGAAGTTGAGTTGGAAAATTGTTTCTCAAAATCTAGAAATATTCGTTTTAAATCTTTGCCATACGGTTACGGAACCCAAATGACCTTATATGACAAAGATAACCTTAGAAATGGATATATATTTTCGAATAGGTAGAAAATGGTATATTATATGCGAAATTCCGAGTTAAAATGAGCAAGTTATGGCCATTTTAAACTGAAATTTCATTCTATGCGATTTTGACGAACATAGTGAAATAGAATTAGAAAGTTTAAGTAGAATTTCTACAAAATACTCATCCCAGGTATTTCTTTTGTCTAGGTGATGAAGGATACGAGATTATCCTTCTTGAGGATTTCTACGACTAAGAAGATTGCGAAATGGATGAGTGAGTTATTCTCAATTTCGTTACCTTGCTTGTGCTTGTAAAGTAGTGGTATTAGTATACTAAGAAAAGATAAAAATAGATATGTATGGGGAATTTTGGGATATGTATATATGTGATTCTATGCTTAAGTGTGAAATGAGAACTAAGAATATCGCAACTTCAAATTGCATGTTTAAATGTTTTGTTTACTTACTTATATGATTGCTAATTGTCTGCCAAATTGATTGATCGCCCCCTAATAAACCTTCATAAGGTTTGGCTTAAGAAAAATAAAATACTCGCGCATAGCATCAATCGAGTCACATCTATTTCGGAAGGCTGCTACTCCTACGCATAGAGTTAGATTAGCTGTTATTGTGGTGGGTCGTAGGCTATGTTCCTTCCTAAAGAATCCAAATCACCTAGGGAATGCGACTCTAGGTTCGGAACCGAGCCAACCGAACGCTTTGGGTGGGACTTAGGGACTAGCAGTAGAAGGTCACAAATCTTCAACACCAATTCCCTAACTTTCGATAGGGAGAGGTTAATCCATTCTATATATGGTTTCCGGATAACTATATATATTTGTGTAATCACGTGATTGTTGCATTGTATGCATAGCATAAGTGTGAAAATTTAAATGAACTTGTTTGAAACCATGGTGCGAATGAAAAGGAATATCTCGCTAAGCTAGTTGTAAGCTTATACCCCTATAGATTTTGTTGAAACAAGTATACCCGTGTCTTAAATCAAAGATCATGACATTAAGGAAGTCTTGGAAGAATGTTAAATTTTTATGAAGGCAATGGAAACATAGGATGAAGTTATCTTGCAAGGTTCCTTATATGTAATGTATGTTATGTCAGTGTTTTGGAAATTTTAAGAAGTGTATTTATTTTGATTTGAAGACGACAGAGGGATATACATCTAAGAATTATAATTTACCATGTTTGTACTTTATGATAAGTATTCTTTTTGCCTTGTTACTTAATTATTATCAATATAAATTGCACTACTTCGATGAGTTCCCTTGGTCGTGAAGTACGCCTTATACATGATATGAAAGCCTTTGCATGACTAATGAAGTCATTCCTAGGCTTTAGTATTATGTACGGCGGACTGCCACGTTTAGGTTACCCATCGGGGCGTGACAATGGGCCAACCATGGTAGATTTCTAGCCAAACTATTGGCTCTGATACCAATTGTTAGGGATCTGGAGTATGCCTTTAATGGGGAAAAATCCAATGGGCTTTGTGAAGGATTGCACGAATGGGCTTTAGACTCCATCTATAACCCAAAATCTTAAAGCAATGGGTTAATGGGTCTTCTCTCTTATAAACTCTTCACACAAGTTCCATATTTCCCATATGGGATTCTCATACTTACACCTCAACACCCTCGCTCTTCAAAATCCCTTGTCCACAAGAGATGATCAGGAAAACACAGCATCAGATCACTCGCAAACTCCCAAGTAGCTTTAGCTGTAGATTTTTTTTTTCCATAAGATAAGCAGCATCGTGTCAGCTCTATTTCCTCCCTTAACCATCTTTCTTTCAATAACTGATTGTGGTTCTAACTCTTGTTCTTGATGTATGTCAAGTAACGAAGTGGAATGGCTTGAGTTGGTTCCATGATAGCAATGAAGCTGCGAGACATGGAAAATAAGGTATATCTTAGATCCTAATGGTAAAGCGGGTTGGTAAGCCACTATCCCAACCTTGTCTGCTATTTGGAAGGGACCATAGAATCTAACATAGAGTTTTTGAACCCTAGTTGATTTTAGGTAAGTTGTCGATAGTTTTGCAATTTGACTTGCACTCAATTCCCTATCTCAAATTTCCTTTCGCTCCTTTTCTGGTTAACTAGTTGTTTCATCCTGTGTTGTGCCCTTCTCAAATGAAATTTTAGGAGCTTCATAATGTCTTCTCTATTCCTTAGTAATTGGTCCACAACTTCATTTCGTGTATACCTAGGTATGTAAGGTAGATGTAGGGGAGGTTGGCACCCATATAGAGGTTCAAAGGGAGAGACGTATGTACTAGTATGAAAATTGGTGTTACACCACAATTCTGCCAGTGACAAATACTGACTCCAAAGCTTAGGAGAATCCTCTATCATGTATCTTAGGTATGTCTCCAATCACCTATTTACCACCTCTATTTGGCAATATGTTTGAGGATGGTAAGTTGTAGACATATTAAATTCTATGCTTTGTATCCGAAAAAGCTCTTGCCAAAACGAACGTGCAAAAATTGGGTCATGGTCACAAATAATCCTTCCAAGCATCCCATGCAACTTGTAGACATAGTCTAGGTAGCATTGTGCCACTTGAATTGCTATGAAAGGATGGGACAAGGCCATAAAATGCCCATACTTACTTAACCAGTCAATCACCACTAATCCCACATCTTTCATATTGGATTTTGGCAGTCACTCTATGAAATCCATACTAACTTCTTACCAAAATTGGTTTGGTACGTTTAATGGCTGTAGAAACCTAGGAGTTGATACATTTTTTGGCTTAAACCTTTGACAAGCATAAACCCACCCATTATCGTACCTCCTTCTCTAACTTTAGCTAGAAATAAATAGTAACAATCCTTTTATCGGTAGCCTGCTTTCCTGAATGCCCACAAAGTGGCATCCCATGATAGATTTCTAAGAGTTTATTCCTTAAATCCTTATATAGTCCTATCACAGTCCTTCCCTTTTTCTTTAGAATGCCCTGATCAAAGGTGAAATTATCTTTCTTGTTACCTTGTTGTAACTGTTCAATGATTGTTTGGTAACCATTCGGTAGGTACCAACTTCCCTTAATTTCTTCCAGCAATTCAAGTTGAGGAGATGTGGCAAATAGCTGATCCAACTATTCTTTTTCCTTCTTGACAAGGCATTAGCAACCTTATTGGCTCTTCCCAATTTGTATTCAATAGGTTAATCGAGTCCAGCTAGTTTAGTAAGCCACTTTTGTTGCATGGAGGTCAACAACCTTTACTTAAGCAAATAATTAAGACTTTGATGATCTGTTTGGATGATAAAATGCCCCCCCAACAGATAGTGTCCTCACTTATCTATGACATGAACCAAGGCCATAAGCTCCTTCTCATAAACTAACATTTCTTGGTGTCTAAGAGCTAAAGATTTGCTAATGTAAGCAATGGTGTGGTTGTCCTACATAAGTACCACCCCAATTCCCTCCCCACCAACATCCGTTTCAATGACAAAATCCTTAAAATAATCTGGTAGCCTAAGAACTGGAGGTTTCATCAAAGTTGCCTTTAGTTTATCAAAGGTAACTTAGGCATATTGGCTCCATTTAAATTGGTCTTTCTTCAAGAGTTGAGTCAAGGGTTTAAACTTGCCTTTAGGGTTAACCTACTTCCTAAGACACCACCTTGCTAATGCCATTTGCAACATTATATGCCCGAATAGCTATTAACCACCCTCAACTCTTGGCCCATGATAATTGTAAACCCCTGAAATTTTCATAATTTTTAGAAAATAATCATAGAAGTCAGAAACTAAAAACCGAAATCGTGAAAATCAACCCAAGTTTAAACCAAAATTCTAAATAAGGTCAAACACGAGAATTCTTAATCTTGAGAAAAAGGGAACCCTTAAAACAAAATAGAAAATCCAACTGTTGATTGATTCAACATCCGTACACCAATCAAATCATCTATCCGATTCCTAACACACAAATCAAGATGATATATCCAAATAACGCTCGATAACAAAATACTAAGACCTTAGATTCTTCGGTGAATTTTAGAATCAAAAGTTTCAATTTTCACCAAATGTCAAATTGAGTCAACCTATAATCCTAGACTCGGTTAAACGATCCCGAGAATTGAAAAATATTAAATAATCACAAATAAAATGAAATAAACCACAGACGTTAAACTAAAAATATAATACGGATAAAATCCCAAAATTTTATGATCATACAAATAAAATCAACAAGCCAGAAGTCAAACCGGAACCTTAAAAGTCAACAAAGCTTACAACTAGCCCTAGTGTTTAAGATCCGACAATCTCATGCTCTTAAACCCTAAACAACGAAATGGAAATAATTGTTGATAATAGTTCGTAATAATATAAGGAAACTTAAAAATATCATATTCGCAAATTTCTAGTGTTCTTCAGATCCGAATGGGATCAGTTTTCAAAAACCATGCCTCAGTACACTGGATGGCAAAAATATTCTGTTAATACCAATAGACTCATAAAAATATAAGGTTTCCAAAAATATTAGTTTTAGAATTTTTCGGTAGCTAAAAATTACAGATATCGCGTTTATACGTGTATTTTTATTACTACCGATATTTTATTTGTCTAGTCTACTATTCATAGTATTTTTCTACTATTCATCTATCTCTACTTTTTTTGACTATCTATTCTTATAACCTACATACCTATTTCTTACAATTTTCTTTTCCCATAAAAATTCTACACTACATATTACTAAACTTCTCTTATACTTTTCTTTTAAAATTTATTTTTAATCATTTTCTCTCTCCTTTTTCCCCCATTTCCGTCCACCCCCCTCTCTCTTCACTCTCAATTATTTTCTTTTTCAATTAATTTAATTATATCTAATTTTCACTCCAAAACTCTCTAAATACCTCATTTCTCCTTCATTCTTTCACGCAACTCATTTTACTAAAAAATTGTTACGGCAAGGATATAGAACAAGCATGTAAAGACTAGATCCATCAAAGATTTATATGTAAACACACAAAACTAGTTATACAAAAGTAGTTATAGCCAACATAATAGAGTCATTGTAACAAAATAATACAACTCAGCAACTGCATGTATGAACAGAGTGATATAAAAGATACGAAAAATAATGGAAGGGCATTACCGAAGCATTTGCATCCCAATATTGGGTGTTGGAGTCTGGCATACTCAAATCTGCTATTTCATACCTGCATAGCAAACACACATTAGTCTATTAGGGTTTCAAGTAGAGAAACATTGAGAGGAAAGAATAGAGATTAGGGTTCTTAGCTGACAGAGGATCCTGCGGAGTGAACGAGGGAGTGAGGGATTAGGGTAAGTAATATTAGACGTGGGCTGGGCTAATAGATAGGCCGAGTCTAACAAATTGGTGCTCTCGTTGTATGAACAGAGTGATATAAAAGATACGAAAAATAATGGAAGGGCATCAAGTTAGAGATCCCTAAGTTTGCTGACGAAGATGTTCTTGGATGGATTTTCCAAGTTGAACAATTCTTTGAGTTTCATCATATTGAGGGTCCTCAAAGATTGTCTATTTGTTCTTTTGCTATGACAGGAAATGCATTACAATGGTATCAGTGGATGTTCCTTAATAAAAGACTTTCCTCATGGGAAAAGTTTGTAGAAGACTTAACTGTGCGTTTTGGACCTTTTGGTTATGAAGATGTCCAAGGTATGCTTTCTAAATTGACTCAGTCGCATAATGTTGCTCACTATCAATCACAATTTGAGGCTTTGTCTAACCGAATTCATGGTTTGCCTGAATCCTTTTTGATTAGTTGTTTTGTATCTGGTTTAAAACCTGCATTGAGAAGAGATGTGCAAATTAGTAGACCAAAATCTATGATGGATGCTATTTGGCTTGCTAGAATGTATGAGGATAAATTGAATGACAGTAATAATGCTTATAAACCTGTCTTTTCTTCCACCTCATCTTCTAAATCTAATATCCATTTTTCTAAACCACATTTTTCTATCAACACTAATTCTTCACCCACTTCCAAACCTCCTTCATCCTTTCCCATAAAGAAGTTAACTTTTGAAGAGATGCAAGCTAGACGTAATAAAGGACTTTGCTATAATTGTGATGAAAAATATAGCAGAAATCACAAATGCAAGTCAAAGTTTCTGTTATTGTTGCATGATGATGATGATGGGGTTGGGGAGGATATTTCAGATGATGTGGCCATTTCTAATCAGGATGTAGCTGATGTCTCAGACACAATCAGTTATCGTGCTCTCAATGGAAATCTAGTGCCTCGTACACTTAGATTTCTAGGGACTATTAGACAGATGCAATTATCAGTATTATTGGATACAAGGAGTACTAACAATTTTATCCAAACAAGAGTTGCCAAACATTTGGGGTTGATTATATCCCCTGCTGCATCATTTCAAGTAATGATTGGCAATGGCCAAAAATTACAATGTACTGGATTATGTAAGGATGTATCTGTTGAAATTCAAGGGTTTTCTTTTCTTACTTCATTCTATGTTCTACCTATCCAAGGTGCTGATCTAGTATTGGGTGTTCAGTGGCTTCAGGAGTTAAGGCCAATCACTATTGACTACTTAGAATTAACGATGCAGTTCTCTCATATGGGACAGGCTGTTTGCTTATATGGAGATAAGTCTCCTACAAGTAGTCAAATCACCCATCATCAGTTAAAACGTTTGATTCAAGTGGATGCTGTAGCCACTTGTTTTCATCTTGTGGCTCAGAAGGGAATTTCAACAGGGACTTTCACCAACAACACACCGTTTGACCAGGTGTTGGGCAAATATTCTCAGATTTTCGAGCCACCCTCATCATTGCCACCATTTAGAGAGATCCAACATCGTATTCATTTAGTCAATGGTGCTTCAGCAATCAATGTCAAGCCCTACCGGTATCCCCACTATCAAAAGTCTGAGATTGAAAAACAGGTTAAGGAAATGTTGGAACAGGGCTTCATCCAGAACAGTAATGGTCCATAGTCATCACCAGTTTTACTGGTAAAAAAAAAATGGCTCGTGGCGATTCTGTGTGGACTATAGAGCATTAAATCAGGCAACAATAAAGGATGAATTTCCAATTCCAACTATTGATGAGTTATTGGATGAATTGTGTGGAGCAACTGTCTTTTCTATGTTGGACTTGAGGGCTGACTATCATCAAATTAGAATGGCAACAGAAGATGTAGAAAAGACTGCTTGTCGTACACATGAAGGGCATTATGAGTTTTTAGTAATGCCATTTGGATTGAGTAATGCACCAACAACATTTCAATCTATGATGAACAGAATTTTCAAACCTTACTTACGTAAGTTTGTCATTGTATTCTTTGATGACATACTCATTTATAGTAAGACTTTGAATTCTTGTATAGCACATTTAGATCAGGTATTGAAAATATTGGCTGACAATACCCTTTTTCTTAAAAAATCTAAGTGTGCTTTTGGTCAAGATTCTATTGAATACTTGGGCCATATTGTCACTGCTCAGGGAGTCAAACCGGAACCTAGTAAGGTGGCTGCTGTTCGCAATTGGGTCAGACCCACTTCTATTAAGCAGCTAAGGGCTCTCTTGGGACTCTTTGGCTATTATTGCAGATTTATTCAATCTTATGCTTCTATTGCACATCCTCTGACCGAATTATTGAAGAAGGATGGGTTTCACTGGTCAGAAGCAGCAACTGAGGCATTTGATAGATTAAAGGAGGCTTTGATTTCGACTCCAATTTTAGTTCTACTAGATTTCTCTAAGCAATTTATACTAGAGACTGATGCTTCTGGTACAGGAATGGGAGCTGTGCTTTTACAGGATAACAGACCAATCGCATTTTTCAATAAAAAATTACCTCATCATTTACTAAAGGCATCTGCCTATGTTCGAGAGTTACATGCATTGGTGGCTGCTATCAGAAAATGGAGACAGTATCTTTTGGGATCACATTTTATTATTAAAACTGATCATCGCAGTTTGAAGGAGTTATTGACACAAGTCATACAAACTCCTGAGCAACATAAATATCTCACGAAACTCATGGGCTTTGACTATACTATAGTCTACAAAGCAGGGCTGAGAATGTGGTGGCAGATTCTCTATCCAGACAATTTGAGGAGATGTACCAATTTGGCTTTTTCTCTACCACATTTTGGTTTAGTGGATGAATTGAAACAGAGTATCAAAGCAATTCCCATTTCCAAACAGTTATCCACAAACTCCAACAGGATGAGACTTTGAAATGGGACCTGAGTTGGAAGAATGATCTATTGTATTATGGCACTCGTTTATTTTTGGTTCCCACATCCTCTGTTGTTACCAAATTATTGCATGAATTTCATGCTATACCTTCGGCTGGCCACTTTGGGGTAACAAAAACATATAAACGATTGTTTACCCAGTTTTATTGGGAGGGTATGAAGAAGAATGTTGAGCTCTTTATTAAAGGGTGTCATATTTGTCAACAGACAAAGAGCATTAATCGAAACCCCTCTGGTTTATTGGCTCCCTTACCAATTCCAGAACAAATATGGGAAGATATTTCGATGGACTTTGTCATATCACTACCAAAGTCACAGGGGTTTACTGTTATTTTGGTTGTGGTAGATCGTTTATCAAAGTATTGTCACTTTGGTGCACTTGATACCAATTATAATGCATCTAAGGTGGCTCAATTGTTCATGTCCATGGTGGTCAAGTTACATGGTTTCCGTCGAACAATTGTATCAGATAGAGATAGTATATTCCTCAGCAAGTATTGGCAGGAATTATTTCGTTTAAGTGGGACCAAATTATGTATGAGTTCTGCTTATCACCCTCAGAGTGATGGGCAAACAGAGGTGATTAATCGTGTTTTACAGCGGTATCTCAGATGTTTCTGTATGGATAGACCTTCTGATTGGTGTAAGTTTTTGGATTGGGTTGAATTTTCTTATAACAGTTCATTTCATGAGGGCATTCAGACTACACCATTTCAGGCAGTTTATGGACGCCAACCTCCCACTATACCCATGTTTATTAGGGGTCAATCCAAATTGGAGGCAGTGGATACTGATTTGGTTACTCGAGAGGAGTTATTAGCTTCATTGAAAGCTAATTTGTTGAAGGCACAGCAGAAAATGAAGGTGCAAGCAGACAAACATAGAGTGGATTTCCACTTTCAAGAAGGAGACTTTGTGTCACGCCCCAAAGGGTACCCTAAACGTGACAGTCCACCACACCCGATATTTAAACTTAAGTATGACAATCTTAGTCATCCCATAGGTTTACACATCGAATGTAAGGTGTACTCACACAACTTTTAGGATCACACTTTGATTCGATAGTCTTAAGAAAGCATTCATAACATTAAGAATATACATCACAACAAAATAAACAGTTAACTTTACAAAAGCCAAGGGGGCATACCCCCGCCAAAATAATAGGAGTCTACATCGTTTAGCTCCAATTACACATATATGAATTCACATTAAGAGATTTTCCTAGAAGTCCACGCCTACACTAGGTCCCGACTTCCTCAAAAGCTCTTTAATTCCATGTGATAAACCTGCACAAAATATCCTCTCGAACATCCAAAAATAGAAACGCTGCGACAAAAACTGTTGGGGTATAAGCTAATGCTTAGTGAGATTCATTTTCTTCAAGTAACATGCCCGACCAAGCTAAAATATCTATACAAGCAAGTTATAATTAAGCAACCATATGAATGCACAAGCGTATGAGCAAGCAGGCATATGACTTCCGGTAGTCATAAGTGAATGAATTTACGCCCTCCATTCGGGGTTTGGGGTAGTTCATAAGACATGCAACTACAATTCTAAAGTTGGTCCATAAGACATGCAACCATAATCCCAATCTTAAGTGGGGGTCCATAAGACATGCAACCACAATCTTTAATGTTGGTCCATAAGACATGCAACCATAGTTTCATCATTCGAATGGGGTGGTCCATAAGTCATGCAACCCTAGCCCCATTCGTTAAAAGACCCGCGGCCTCCCAAGTACACCTTTGTCCCACCAAAGATATACTCGACAATGATATACGACTCACTACGTGAGATGCATGTACATTTATTCATATAATCATGACATATTACTTAGATAATTTAAGGTGACCATACAATTTTCAGACATTCCAAATCTATACTAGCTCATACAAGAATATTACAACAAAGCTTGCCTCGATATACTTATCGTTCATTCATGCAAGTTTAGATCACCATTCAAACCAATTTATCTTTTCCTAAGTCTAATGCACTACTACTACACACATCCAAGAGCATAATTAATTGAGAAATGAACTCACTAGTCCATGTGGTGAAAATCCACTAGTCGTAATAGTCCTCGGGAAGTGGTAACCCGTCCTCCAATTCACCTAGGTACAAAGAATACCCTCAATGAGCATCTCTTATGAAGTTCTATTAAACTTAACAATTTTATTTACTAAGTTCGTCAATTTCCGTCTAGATTGAATCCTTAACTTAAAAAGGTCATATCTAACTCATTTTAACTCGGAATAGCTTATAATATACCGATTTATACCTACTTCGAAAGAGCTATCCATTTCTAAAGTTAATTCAAACATTTAAGGTCATTTAAGGGTCGGAAACGTACTGTACAGTAGGGTTACGAAAATTCCAGATTTTGAGCCTTTGTGAAAAATTTCCATATCTACTCCATTTAACTACTTAGGCCAATTTATTTTAGTCCTAAGCTTGCAAGGGGATCCTCAAAACAAAATTAAGAGATTACACACTTATCTAATACCAAACATAAAGTTCAAATGAAATTTCTAAGAATCCATATTCATAAAACCAACATTTACAAGTTGAAACTCATTGTCTTGTTTTGAGTAATTCCTTTACTAAAACTCACTTAGTTCAATGAAAATAATTTTTCCTATATTATGTATCATCAAAGCATTTCATTTTCAATGTAAAATACTTGTTTTGAGATCAAAAAGAAGGTTTTCACAATTGGTCTTCTCATAATTACGAATTTCCACTTTGAAACTTACAATGAAAACAAGACCTAAATATTGTCTTCTACAAAGCACTTGATTTATGCAATACTTCTTAGGAAAACCCATTCAAACTTATGAAAATCCATTCCTTAAGATATCTATATCAAGAGCCTCTTATATTTTTGTCTAAATCTTCATTTTAAAGTTGATTGATGGGTTTCAAAAATAGGTCTTGGTCTTGATCCGAATTTTCATAAATTTATTTTGGACATATCTCTTGAGAAAATTCATCAAAACTCATGAAAAACAACCCATTACATATTATATCCTAAGAACCCTTCATTTCTTGAATAAAATCCTCATTTGTGAGTTGAAAAACATGTTTTTATTTTGGATCTTTGTCTTGATCCGAAAATACAATTTTTGTTTTTGAAAATAAACTTTGAAAATCAACTTTGATTCTTGCAAGATGAAGCCTTGATGATATACATCCATCAAACCTTCATTTTCTTAACAAAAGCTTCCATTTTAAGACTTGAAAGAGGGTTTTTAAAATAGGGCATTGACAAGTTACGAATTTTTCTTTTTCATTCCAACTTGAATCTAAGATCTACTCAATATATATCCATGAAAGCATAAGAAAAACTTAGTAGTAAGCCTTGAACTCCTAGATCTACACATAAACATAACTAAAGCTTTGTAAAACTCTAGATCTACAAGTTATCACATAAACAAGAAAATAAACAAGCCTTCCATATAACAAAAATACTAAGAACAAAAGAGATCATCATCTAGAGGAGTGTTTCACTTCTTGGCATCATCATCCATAGCCTTTTAAGCTTGGAATGTCCTTTGATGCATGAAACATCCATGGTATCATCCTAGAACATCTTATAAGAGCTAAAAGAGAAAGATTACCTCAAATAATTGCAAGAAATATGTGGAAGTGTGAAATGGAAATGGGGGCAGCTTGTTTATGGAGAAGACAAGCCAAGAAGAAGAGAAAAGAGAGGGAAAAAGAGAGAGGAAAAATATAGGGTTTGTAAAGATGAAAGAGAGAGAATAAGATGTTTAAATAGAGAGTTAAGTGTGTTAAATAATTTGAAAAAAAAACTAAACCATCAGCTGCAAGGGAGGGGGCTGGCGTGATTTGAGTGTAGTGTAGGGGTGGTTTTGTTTGATTTTAACTTGTATTTTGAAAGTGTAACAAGTTGCATCCATTTGTAACTAAAATAGACTTTAAAATATCAAATAATTGATTAAAAATAATGAAAGGTGGCTATTTTATGGGGAATGGGCAGCTGCAATTTTGGGAAGAGGAGTAAGAAAAAGCAAAAGAAGACATAATAATGTGTAGTAATGATAATGTATGTGTACTTGAGGTATGGGTTGATAAAGTGACTTTTTGAATAAGAAAATTTATAAATAAATTAAGAAAAATATTTTTATTAAAGTAGCAGAATTTTTATGATTTAAATAAAATAATCAATTAAATTATTTTTAGAAATTTAACAATTAAGTTACCGGTAAGAGTAAAATAAGCTTATATGAGCTATAACTGATATTTTTAGAATCCGAAAAATTCTAAACTTGATATTTTTGAAATCCTTATAAAAATACGAGTCTAAAAATATTAAAGATATATTTTTAATTTTCCGAGCCCCGGGACACGCTTTCCAAAGCAGTATCCAAACGGGTTCGAAATAAGCCGAAATTGAACCGATCTGATATTTTTAATAAATCAAATATTATTACGGACTATTCTAAACACTTCAATTATTTTTGACTCCTCGATTTACGAACTCGGGTTTGTCGGATCTAAACGTAGGGCTTTACTCAAGATCCGTTGACCTAAGGTCTCCGGTAGACTTTCCGGCTTAAGGTTTAGGGCTTAGAAAACAGGGGTTTACACTTTGTCTATATTAGGCTTCAACCTTATCGACAAAGTTCTATTTCAGGTGGCTTTCACAAATTATCTAAGCGATTTTATGGCCCTTATAAGGTACTTCGAAGGATAGGTCATGTGCTTATGAGGTTGAGTTGCCTGCAAATTCTAAGATACACAATGTTTCCCACGTCTCGGTTCTCAAACAAGCTCATGGATCAGTTTTTCCATCTCTAGAATTACCCCCTAATTCTTATCAAAATAACCCTCTTTTGGAACCACTAACAGTTCTGCTTCTAGGGTTATTATCGAAATGATCAAGAGGGACTCAACTTTTGGTTCAGTGGACAGGTGTCCATCTTGAAGATTCATCGTGGGAAGACATTGATTATTTTCGAACCATTTACCCTAATTTCAACCTTGAGGACAAGGTTGTTTCTCAAGAACTGGAGAAAGTTGTTACGGCAAGGATACAGAACAAGCATGTAAAGACTAGATCCATCAAAGATTTATATGTAAACACACAAAAGTAGTTATACAAAAGTAGTTATAGCCAACAGAATAGAGTCATTGTAACAGAATAGTACAGCTTAGCAACTGCATGTATGAACAGAGTGATATAAAAGATACGAAAATAATGGAAGGGCACACCGAAGCATTTGCAATCCCAATACTGGTGTTGGAGTCTGGCATACTCGAACTGCCATTTCATACCTGCACAGCAAACACACATTAGTCTATTAAGGTTTCGAGTAGAGAAACATTGAGAGGAAAGAATAGAGATTAGGGTTCTTAGCTGACAGAGGATCCTGCGGAGTGAACGAGGGAGTGAGGGATTAGGGTAAGTAATATTAGACGTGGGCTGGGCTAATAGATAGGCCGAGTCTAACAAAAACTCTCTCAAATTCAATACACAAATACTCTCCATAAAGATTTCTCTCTACTAAAACCCTCTTTAACCAAACACTCATAAAAATCCTCCTCTACACACAAACCATCTCTTATTTTCTACTACCCACATAATATCCCATTCATTTACCATCTTCATACTACATAAACACTTTAAGTAAAACTTCTTCCAACCATTTAGTTTATCCATGTCATGTAACTTAACATGACTATGGTATTGTTTTGAAACTCACATGAGTAGTAAAAACAACAATATGTTCATGTTTTGTTCTTGCACATGAAATTCCTATTTTATTATCTTGATATTGTGCTTTAATATATGTTGTTGTTATTCGTTATTATCATTGTTATTATTATGTTAACTTCTTATTCATATCTAACTAAATATATTTATGTATTTATATATATAATCTTTAGAGCATATAAGCTCACTTGTTATTTATTTATTTTCATGTTTTGCAATTTATTTATTTCATGCTATTTTAAGACTAGTCTTTTTAGTCTTAGACTTGTCCATATCAAGTCAAAACAATCTTTTCTTTATTCTTTTTAGGACTAGTTTATTCTTAGTTCCGAAATACCTTGATGAAGCTAAGGTTCTTAATACTTGATATTATTACATTGCTTATTATTATTATCTTGCTTTTCACCTTTTTCTTATATTTTCATCATCTATATGCTACATGCTCATAATACATGCATCTACATAATGATATTATCTCAACTAAATTTAAAAGTAGAATTTTTCTTTAATAAAGGAACTTGAAGCTAAATTTTTTATTATGTGACTTGTTATTAAATAATAGAGTTATTATTAACAATATAGAAATAGAATAATACAAGTTTTCTCAAAATAGCTTTACCAAGGAAATATAAGAAATAAACACTTTCTTTTCATAATATGATTACCTAATTCTTAAGAAAATAATTTGTTGGTATTCAAAATTTTCATAAAAAGTTTAAGATTAAACTCTTTTCAACTTCCTAACAAAACCAAGAAGCAAACTAGTTTTCAAAGTTAAGATAAAATCAATCCATAAAGTTATAAATCCACTTAGGAAAATAATGATTTTTCAAGTTTCTAAAGAAGGAACTTATTTTCAAAGAATATAAATATGATAAGATTAAAAATAAAGGATTTTATCAATAAAGAGGATTTTTCTCAAATAAAATTTGTAGAGGAAATAAAAGACCAAGTTTTAGAAAACAAGAACTTATATTTTAAACAAGAAATATAAGAAGACAAGACTCATTTTCTAAAATTATTCAAAATGCAAATTTATAAATAGGTTATCAACAACTTAATAAACTTTTGATAACTTTGATCTTTTATTACTAGAAGTAAAAATTATAAAAGACCAAAGTTAAAGGAAAATTGTCTTGTTTTGGAAAAAAGGAATGAGAAAAATAAAATAAGAATATATTCATTTATAATAACCTAGGAAAATATAAAGTTTCTTCAAAATACTTGAAAAGAAATTTGACAAGTTAAGTTTTAACACTTCAAAATGAATTGTTTTATGAAATAAATTGTTGAGATACTACCATTATAACTTTTATATATAAAGCAAGCTTATCTATATACTTAAAGAATTTATCAATCATATATATATATATATATTTTACTAAAGGATTTTTGAATGAAGTTGAGTTAGAAAATTGTTTCGCAAAATCTGGAAATATTGGTTTTGAATCTATACCCTACGGTTCGGAACCCAAACGACCTTATATGACAAAAATAACCTTAGAAATGGATAAATCTTTTTGAATAGGTAGAAAACGATATATTATATGCGAAATTCCTAGTTAAAATGAGCAAGTTATGGCCATTTTAAATTATAATTTCATTCTATGTGATTTTGACGAACATAGTAAAATAGAATTAGAAAGTTTAAGTAGAATTTCTACGAAATACTTATCCCGAGTATTTCTTTTGTCTAAGTGATGAAGGATACGAGATCACCCTTCCTGAGGATTGCTATGACTAAGAAGATTGTGAAATAAACGAATGAGTTATTCTTATTAATTTTATTACCTTGCTTGTGCTTATAAAGTAGTGGTATTAGTATACTAAGAAAAGATAAAAATAGATATGTATGGGGAATCCAAGGATATGTATATTTGTGATTCTATGCTTATGTTTGAAATGAGAACTAAAAATATCGTAACTTCAAATTGTATGTTTAAGTGTTTTGTTTATTTACTTGTATGATTGCATATTACTTGCCAAATTGATTGATCGCCCCCTAATAAACCTTAATAAGGTTTGGCTTAAGAAAAATAAAACGCTCACGCATAACATCCATCGAGTCACATCTCTTTCGGAAGGCTACTACTCCTACTCGTAAAAGATATCTAGGTACCTCCTTAAATAAGATATTCGCAATGAACTAGCCTCTTAAGGAAGTAACTTCTTTTAGATTAAGCTTTTAAAGAAGAAACCCTTTAAAAAAAAACTAACCTTATCCACTCCCTTACTAAGCAACTTCTTTTGAAGTTACTCAAAACTATAAATAAGAACCCATTTGCCTCATCATTCTCTACATCTTCTCTCATACTCTTCTTCCTCTTCCAAACAAATATACAACACCATCACTACTTTAAGAGAAATCTAGAGGCTATAAGCAAAAAGCCACAAGAATACAAGGATTACATAAATAAGGATTAATGGTCATTTTCTTCTATCCAGAGGTAAGTAATTCTAACCCCCTTAAGCATTGATCTCAAACAGACAAGTTAATGATTGAATGTAAATAGGAGATTAATAAATATCACACTTACCATTAGGAAGAAAAAGTGGGACACCGTTTATAATTTTATTCATGGTGGGAAGACCGTAATATAATTATATGATTAAGAAGAAAATATCAAGTTGGTGGAATATTAATAATTCTTGGAATTAGGTTCCCAACTATAAGATGACTATTAATAATTCTTGGAATTAGGTTCTCAACTATAAGATGACTATGGAAGTATCCTATTTTGGTGGATTAATAGATATTACGCTTGATATTTATAACGCCATAACCTAATGGCATTATAACTTGCGATGTGTCCGTAACATAGCTGGACACGCTAAGGCTATGAAACACTAATCCACAATCAAAATCATTTATCTCTAATACTCACATATAGAAGAGTATTTGTTGAAAACATCTCATAGAAATAAAAACTCCTTAATAGTCTTGTTGGCATAAACTAAAGCCAACTTAATCCAAACTTATAACATAACAGGAAATCTCATAATTCTGTCTTAAATTCATAAAACATGTAAAATCTCATAAAATATGAAAGCATCATGAAATATTCAACTTGTTCTAATCTCAATTCTTATGGTCTAAAAAATTTTCAGGGAAATCTGGTTTACTATCGTCCTCCTCGTAGTCCACAAAAACATCAAATCCAAATAAGTCATAATATATCTGATCTTTACTTGTTCCTAAAAAAGATAAAAGAGTGAGCTAAACTAGCCCAGTACGCCAAACTACAAACGCAAGCGCATGAGCACACATCATACATAATCACACATAACCTATTCTAATATAACAAACACAGATTGTTATCTTTTAACTTAGCCAGCAAGTAGTATAGTTTAGAACCATTGTACACTAGTTCCAAACCTGGAGTTACTAATGACTCCACAGAAACAAGCAGTATAGAAAATAGATAATATATACATATATGGATATCGGGTACTCTCCAAACACCCGATGCGATCAATGCACAATCTTAAACTACTGGAATCATTTCTTTGCACGAGTCCATTTGGGATGCCCTTACACATAGATCATCAGGTTACCAACGTTAGTATCACACTCTGCGTGGTCTTTACTAACAACAGCCAAACACAATTAACAAGCAAGATATAATTAAAAATCAGATATAATTAGATCCATTTATCAAATCTAATCCTACGAACACATACAACAAGCAAGGAATGGTCGTACTTGTATCAATCTTAAGGAACATGATCCTAATTCCACAAATCCTGATCACATAAATATAACAATTTCAATACATCTCTTTCCATAAAATAATTTTAATCCATATCATCTAAAACCTTAATCCTAAAATAATCATAATGCACACCTTTCTCTTTGATTGAAATACAGAAATTCTCCAAAAGAATCAATCTCCTCAACAGATTCTCTAAACCCTATAATTCCATCTAATGCCAAACATACCAAAAATCAACAAAAATTCGTTACTATGATATCATAAAGATTAAGAGTATATCAAACTTACCTAGATTTGGTTCTCAATCCTTCTTAAACACCAAATCTCCAGATCCCTAAGAAAATCTAAGGTTTTCTCCAATCCTCATTCAAAACAAATAGAAAAACCCTAAGGAAAATTGATAATTCTATAAAATCCTAGAGCAAAGATAGTGATTTGATTACTTGATTTGGACTTCTGAATCCCTCTAGCGGCTATGATCACTTAGAGAAAAGATAACTAGGTTTAGGAGTGTGTTTGTAAAGGAAACAAAAGAATATCATATAAGGATTTCGTGCAACTCTTCATCTCCCTTGAAACACATACACCGGTAGTTTTTATAACATACACCAGCGGCGTAAGTCTAAGGTCGGCAACGTAAACATGAAGGCTAACGGCCTTTCGGCGTCTTGATAATTTTTCTTCATGTGTATGCCTGTAGTGTACACTTCAAAGCTGGCGGCGTACATATATAATGTAAACCCCCAAATTTTAGAACCGGTTTAGCTTAAAACCCTAATCTGGAAGTCAACCGAAATTCTAAAGTTAACAAAACCCTATTTAGACATAATAGCTTAAGTTCGACAATCCCGAATAAGCAACTCGAAGAAAGTAAGTAAGAGTTTAGAATGTAGAATAGTGCGTAATTAACTAAGAAAGCTTAAAAAGATCATATTAGTAAAACCGCGAATTGTTTTGACCTGATCGGACACAATTCTTGAAAAACATGTCCCGGGGCTTGAAATAGTAAAAATATTCCGAATACACCATTAGACTCTTAAAAATATAAGGATTTCAAAAATATCGGTTTTATAATTTTTCGGTAAGTAAAAATAACAGATATCGCAATTATACGTGTATTTTCTTACTATCGGTACTTTATTAGTCATATCTACTTTACATTTCATTATTCATTACTATTCTACACTATTTTTTTCTCTCTACTTTTTCTTACACCTACTCTTCAAACACCATAACCTATAGCCTTTACTTTTTATATTTCCCATAATTTTATTTCACATCTATCTTACTTATTACTTCATTTAATCAATAAAAATACAAAATAAAATCTCTCTTCTTCCCTCCATGCATCATGGCGCCTGCACCCGCGCCCCCCCCCCCCCCCCCAATTCATCTCTCTCAATTTTGTTTTATTTTAATCACTCAAAAATCATTTACATTTTCCTATAAATACCCCCTCCTCTTTCACTTCTTCACACAATTACTACTCATAAATTCTCTACAAAAACTCTCTCAATTCCTCCTCTCAAAACTCTCTTCAAATATCCTCCAAAAACTCTCAAAATAATCTCAAACCACTTTCTACCTACACCAAACTCATAACCACATAACACTTCAAAAACCTTCTTTAGGTAAACTTTTATTTATAATTTCTTCTTCTCATGTCATGTAACTTTACATGACCATGGTGTGAGTTTCCAAAGACTAAATGTTATAGAAGCTACACTATGTTCATGTATTGTTCTTGTTCATGTTCATGATCATAAAAATCTATTTATGTTTATGTTTTTATTTTGTTCATATTATTGTTATTATATCTAAGTATTATTATGTATCTATATATATATTATATTTCTTTGGAGCATATAACTCACTTGTAATTTATTTATTTCCATGCAAAGTAATTTATTTATTTCTTTCATTGCAATTTATTTATTTCTTGCTATTTTAAGACTAGTCTCTAGTCTTAGACTTGTCCTCATCAAGTCAAAACAAATTTTTCTTTCTTTCATTTTATTTTTCTTTGGGACTAGTCTACTTCTTGTCGTAGGAGCCTTTGAAGAAGCTAAGGCTCTCAATACTTGACTTTATTTATTATTTATGTTATTTTTGCTTGCTATTATTTTTCATAATCATATTCATTAAGATTGTTGGTCAAATTTTTCAAGTTCTAAAAATAATTGATAAAAAGATTTTATTACTAGGAATAAGTTTATATGAAATATAAAATCTATGGTTTAACAAAAATAAAGTCATTCCTTTTCAAGTTTAAGAAGAATTACTACTACAATTTTAGAAACTACTTTTGTTTTGAAAAGCTTTTTAAACATTTCTTCTATATCACTTTGTTTTTCAAAATGAAAATGATTTTGATACAAAAAATGATTTCTATGAAAACATAAATAAAGGAAACCTTATGAGAAAGGAATGAGAATTTTCAAATTAAGATCTTTTCAAACAAATGAGCAAAGAAAAATTGTATAGAAAATAAAAAGGAAAAATAGTACTAATGTAGAGAATTTGGAAAAGAAGAAAATTACTTTTCGAAAGAGGTCATCTAGGAAAAATAATAAGTCAAACATAAAGTAATTCTTTAGAAACAAAAAGAATCAAAATGTTCATTTAAAAAGATTTACAAAATGAATTCTTGTAAACTATATTTTTTTAAAACTCCAAATTGTCATTGTTTTACTTAAGAAACATGGATAAACAAAAAAAACTTGAGCATGAATAAATATGAGCTAAGTAGCTATAAAAAGAGGATTTTTCAACTATATAGATAACTAAGTATTTATCAAACAAATTTTGAATGATTTAGAGTTTGAAACAACATTGTTTTTGGGATAGAAAATTCTTGGTGAATTTGATCACCACTGTTTCAGTGCCCAAATGGTTTAGTTTGAAAAAATAGTTTTAGATATGGATAGATCTTTTCGAGTAGGTAGAAATCGGTATATTATATACGCGATTCTGAGTTAAAATGACCAAGTTATGGCTATTTTAAATTGGAACTCTCCTTTATACGAACTTTGACATTCTCATGACATTGTTTTGTCAAAATTCAAGAATATCATCAAGAAATACTCGTTTTGGGTATTTTTTTTGGCTAGGTGATTCCGAGGAAGAATACCTATACCTTGAGGACTATTTTGATTAAGAGGATTGTGTGAGTGACTCATCCGTGTAGAAGAATAGTCGACATAGCATCGTGAGTTTATTTCCTTAAACTGCTTTACTTGTTTGTGCTTGTAATTTAGTTGCATTAGAATTAAGAAAAGACAAATGGATATGTATGTAAAAATAATTCTTTGAAAGAATCCTAAGAATATCGAGGCTGAAATTGATTTAATGGTTGTTTTAGTATAACACTTGATTTGTATGAGGTTCTTTGATACCTTAAATCTGATAATAATAATGTTATGATATAATAAATAAATGGATTCATGCATACCATGAAGTGAGTCACATTGCATTGGGTTATTATCCTTGGGTGAGAAGGATTGTGGCTCAGGTCGAAAGCAACACTTGGCGGAGTAACCGAAAGCGATTGCTTGGCGACATAAAGGAAATGCTTAGCGAAAGATTCGAAAGCAAGGCTCAATTCAAGTAGACTTCATATGCTTGGCGATATTGATCAAAGCATAAATCTTTTTAACTAAAACTACTTGTTTTGAGTTTATGTATCACCAAACCCCGAATGAAGGGCGTAAATCCATGCAACATATAGTTCCCGGAAAACTATATGCCTTGTTTGCCCACGTGTATGTTGCATTTCATTTTATTGCTTAAACAACTTGTTTGAATTTTCGTTACAAGAAGTTATTTATGAAAATAGTTCTCACTAAGTCTATTAGCTTATACCCCTATAGATATCTTTTGCAGTTCACATATTTGTGGTTGAGGCTACGTGGACTCTGTAGCCAGGTATTTCCCTTTTAGTTAAGGAATTTCAAGATAAAGTTAATGTTGGATAAGCTGTAGAAATACTTTTGTAATAGATTTGTAAATAAGGGAAAGGTCTCTAAGCTTTGTAATATCATTATTATGAATAAATGAATGTTATGAATCCTCTTTTCTTAATCTATTATTATATCTTCTTAAGCTTCATAATTCCATGTATGTTCCCCTAAATTTGTGAGAGCACGCCTTACACTTAATATCAAAGCTTTTGGGAATGGCTAAGGCTGTCATACTTAAGTTTTAATTGAGTGTGGCGGACTGTTACGTTTATGGTACCCCTTGAGGGCGTAACATATAACCTGGTGGTGTAGACGACTCTATTTGATTTTCTTCATTCCAATACCGGCTTAATGCTGCATAAGCCATAGACACGTACACCAGCAGTATTGATTCCTACGCCGGCGGTATACTAGCCGGTGCATAGTCTATCAAATTCCAATCTTTGTCATGTCCCTGTCATGTAATCAAAATACCAAAACACTTTAGACTTTGACTATATTATCCTCTTATTTTATATTAATTGACACTTATACCCTTCTTTGTAAATGATTCACTTGTATATTACAATATTAGTATCCAAATAATTCAAGTGGAGAAAATTTAGGAATTTATGAATGTAATTAAGTAAAGTTTTGGATAGATGTAGGAAAGTAAAGAACCAATCGTGCTATATTGTAATATTCATATAGTTGTTTAAAGTTATTTTGTGGAAAAATTGTCTAATGTAGTGATAATTGATTCATCTATAAAGGAAGAATCAAAAGTTGATAAATCAAATAGACTACACTTGGACCTAGTAGTTGTCGCCTATAAGTTACTCAAATTTAAGTTATGAATTTACTCATTGATCATTTAATTTTGATAGTACAGATAGAACGATAGTTATTGGCTAATGATGATGATTGGCCATGTTACCCTTAAAAAACTTATTGAGCTTAAGAGCAAACGTTAGGGTTAAGGTTGCGATCGAAACCCTACTTTGCTTCAAATTAGCACAAACCCTAATACGACTCAATAAGTTTGATATACTTAGAATAAGTGTTATGTGATATTAGATAGTAAAACCATAGAGTCATTTACCTAAGGAAACGTGTAAGACAATGAGCCCAATGTTTGATAGACCGATCAATGTGACAAATATGGTATCGGGTGATTATAGTTCAAATACCAAACACGTAAATCGATATACTAATAATATCGATAAGAGAAATAGAATATTATAATCATACTTTTATATTCAAGTCGATAGATTAACTAGAATTTTAAACAAGTTGAACCGATAGTATCGTGATCCCAATATTTCTACTAATGTCATACCTTTATATTTGTCCTTTTTTAGATACTATGCAAGTACAATGACTTTTGTACTTGCAATCAACATGGTACACATGCAAGTGTACTAATATGATAAAAAGTAGATCTAATATGTAACACTTTTCTTCTTTTATTTTTGTTCTTCTCTCTCTCTCCTTTCTCTTCCCCCCAATATCCTTCTTCTACCCCTCACTTCTCATTACATTTCTTCTTTTATTTCACCCATCAAATCTATGTCTTGACCAAGTACACCCAATATGTACAAATTTGTAAGCTACCAACACCCACTTGTCCTTTAATTTCTTTTCAAAGACAAGATCATATCCACATCTTTTCATTTCCTTTTTTTTTTTCCTTTTCTTTTTTTTTTTTTTTCACTTTTTCTTATGCCGACCCCCTTCTTTATTCCCTCCTCTCAATTCTTATTCTCATGTTTTATATATATATCACCCCTTCCTTTTCATATTCTCTCATTTACTCACATTTACAACTTATATTCTCTTCCATCTATCTCTTTCTTTATTTCCTCCTCTTTCTTCTTTTTGCTGCCCCTTCCCCTCTTTATTCCTCTCGGTTCTTTCTCCCTTTCTTTCAATCTCACACACACTCACCATATCTCATTTCCACAATGCCAAGAAGTTAATGACCACATCCAACCTTTATCATATATAGTGGTTATCATGCTTGAAATGGAGGAAATATCATCACTCCTCATACATTCCTCATGATGCCTTGTGTAAGGAGAGGAAAAGATGATATGTCCATTTTCACTTTATAACTACCATAGTTGTAATAATGTAACTTAAACTCAAGCTTTAACAAAAGTTTGAAAAACATATTTCCTTTTCTTTTCTTTATGTGTCGAAACCCAAGAGAAATTAATCAACATATCATTTGAAAAACTCATCTTAGGGTGACAGTGGTAAAGATGGAGCTTAAAAATAAGTGAGCTATCATTTTTCCATCCGTGACATAAAATCATGTTTATGGAACTTGCTACAAAACACAAGATCTCGGTCTTGTCATCCTTTGGTGCAAGGATGACCAAACGATACTAAACACGAAGGAAAGAATGATGGTGTTCTTAGAAAACCATATAACCACTTTCCTTGTTTGCTAGGCTTAATACCATAACGTGGAAAGTTTTAGGACTTCATGAACCATTCCACTCAAGATGTTTTCCATGAAAAAGGATCACTTGAATATAATGAAGTACCATTCTCCCTTTGTTTAAAAACGTAAGGCTTACAAGAATTATCGCTAGTTCAAGTTTCTTTCTTTTATCTAAAGTGTATGACAATGGTAGCTAAAAACCAATGCATGAGCATTGAAGAGGAGGAAACATGAAGGTTAATCTCCTCCTTCTTTTTCCTAAGAGTGCTAAGACATGGAAGCACTAGAGAAGGATGGAGTTCCTTTTTTCTCTTAAACTCATCATTGTAATAATGCCCTAAAGTCCAAATGAAACAAAGGAAAATTTCTTTTCCTTTATCCTTCCTTGGTCGTGAGCCACATAAGCTCACAAATGTGAGTTATAAGTTTATGTTCTTTGAATGATTATCCGAAAAGTCCAATGAAAGGGCTTTAGATGCAATGGTGATTAAAAAAAAAAAAACAAAAGGAAAGCATCATGCTTCCTTAATTAGTTGCATACCGAAACCTTAAGGACTAAACTAGGGTATGGCTATATGTATCTTTCATATGTGTGAACCTTTTTGTTATAAGCTAACAAGTAGAACCTTAAGGTGTTAAAGTATAGATGTTACAAGAAACATCCCTATCTCTTTCTCCTAAGTGAGCCGAGAGCCTAAAGGACCAAGTTAAGAAATCCATGAGCTTGATATAAAAAATGGAAGAAGAGCATCCGAAAATGATAGAAAATGACTACTTATATGGAAAACTTTGACTAAAAATGATAAGATATGATCATTTTAAGGAAAAACTAGGTACCCGAGAAAATATAGTGAGAATGGTGAAAATAAGATATTTACTTAGAAGAGTTATACTAAGATTCTTATTATATTTTTCTTTTTTTTTTTCGTTCAAGAGACCTTGAGTCTAAGTTACCATATCCTAAGGATCATTACGATTGATAAGCGATTTTGGATGAGTGAGTATTCTCTTATGATATATGTACTTGTTTATATGTATAATTTAGTTGTACTATAAATGTTAGGAACATAATTAATATGGAGTATGTATGGGGAATATAGGTCCCACATGTGCTTTTAATTGTGCCAAGAAAAAGCTACCTAACAACATTTGACATTTGTGTAAACGGTTAAGTTCATGTTTGAGCATATATTATTTTTCATGTGTGTTTAAGAATTGTTTGATCACTCTTAAATAGAATATTAACCTTACTTGGCTCAAACAAAAGAACCTATTCGTGCATAGCAAACGGTGTCACATGTCGAAGCTTGCTAGTACTACATGTGGGATTGGATAGGCTGCAATCATGCTGGGATCACTTGCCTTGCTCTTTCTTAAGGAAAAATGTCGTTCAGGGGAATGTGGCCTTAAGATCGAACCATGCTAGATCGATCACTATGGGCAAGTGCTTGAGACTAGTAGGGGATAGGATCATGGAGATCCTCATAAATGAATTCCCTAATCCTTGTCATAGAGAGTGAATCTGTTCTATATATGGTTTTCGGACAGTCGCATATACGTGTGTCTCATTTGGTCGATTGCATTGCATATGCTTGATAATAATAACTTGTTTGTTCATTTGCTTGCTTGGTATGTTTTGAAGAGATTTGTCACTTAGCTGGATATAGCTTACTCCTTAATAGTTTGTTTTTGTAGGATAATCAAAAGTTGGGATTGGGATAGGATATGAGCATAGAGCGTACCAATGATCAAGCCAAGTTAGTTAAATGATTAGGAAGTTGATGGACTAAACTTAGTTAAGAGAAAAGATTTGAAATTTGACTTTTTCTTTCTTAAAATTTTCTTTTCCCTTTAGTAATTTCTTTTGATAGTAGTTGATAAATAGATCTAGGTTTGCCTTATCTTATCTTTTGGTAAGGTATTCGATTCTCTATGACCTTTTTAGCCTATGGAAATACCAGTATCAAATACTATTTTCATAATATATATATATATGCATAACAATGAGAGAATAACTAAATAGAGTCTTGCGAATTCTAATTTGTAAGGCGGTACTCATGTTATGTGTAACGCCTTAATTTGAATGCATCACAACTCGCCACGTGTCCTCTCTTATATAGAACACAAAGGCTCTAATATCTACAATAATACATTAATCACCTGTAAATACACATAGGGTATCTCATAGGATATGAAACCTGTTTAAACTAAAAACATATACTTCACAAAACATAAACTCCTAGTTCAAACATAAAATCCAAGTCGGCATAACACAACCAACAAATCCAACGGAAACTAAAAATTGTTTACATCAAAATCCTTTGATTGAAACCAACCTAAACATCCAACTAAAGCTTCAAATGACCTAAACGTATCTTTTCTTTAGAAATCCTAATATCTGAAGCCTAGCTCTCGGTGGGTAGTCGGGTCCACTATGCCATCTCCGTGATAAAAGAAAAACTCATATCCAGAAAGACATATACTATATCCTCTTCACCTATACCTGAAATTTAAAAGAATGAGCGGCGACGCCCAGTAGAAAACTCCAATCCAAAAAAAATGCATATGCACATACAACAGACAGTAATTCATGTAATTTAAGCTAATGCAAACAGCTATATTATTATCTTTCTTAAGCCAACAAAACAACACAGTCCAGTTTAGGTATGCTCTAATCCCGAACTTAGAGTTACTTAGACCCCTTGAAAATCAAACAACTCTTTGAAAATAATAATTATATACATATATGAATGAGTGGGTACTCCCCAAACACCCCGAATCCAAACACCTAATTCTACCGGAATCATCTCAATGCACGAGTCCACTAGGGACAACTTCACACAAAGATCATTAGGGCCACACTAATATCACTGTCTGCCAGGTCTTTACTGGTCATAGCCAATCACACCCAGCAAACAAGTTATTGAGCCAATTATCATTAGATTCATTATGAGTCTATTTCCTATAACTAAACATGCAATACTAACTTACAAGCATAAACAACAAATAAGGATTGGTCGTATCTTTTAGTTTCAGAACTCTAATCTGAATCTCCTAAAAATCCTTTATCGACAACACTCAACCACAACCAATATCCAATCTCCACAACACTTCAATAAATAATGACAATATAACAACAACCAATCTCCAAATTCCTGTCAACAACATATATATATATATATATATATAGAACAGATAAGAACACGATATAAACAAACCCTAATGTACTACAACTCCGAAATCATAACCTGACAAAGAAAATCACCAAGTTGCACCGTCTAACCCAATCAACCTTCCACAACAATCTATAGAACTCGATAATACTCAAAACCCTAATATTCATAACAATAAGAACAATCACATTCATATCAAGAATGAACCTTTATTGAATCTTTACTTTTAAAAGACTTTACCTACTTGCTTGGATCACTAAACCCGAATCCTTTCTCAAAATTTTGGATTCCACACAAAGCTAGGGTTTTTCTAAAAAACCTTCATGAAAAATCCATAGAACCTTAAGAAAATTTTATAAAATTTGTACAACACATAGGAAAGGTTAAGATTACTTACGTTGGATCAAAAAACACTCTTGATGATTCTCCAACCTTAGAGCTCCAAGAACGCTTCAAAACTCTCTTTTACGAAGGAAGAAGATAATAAAACGTTTCTATCGAAAATCGTCTTCTCGCGTCTCGTATATATAGAAATTTCTCATACGCCGACAGTGTACATATTATTTTGCCAGCGTACACTCTACACTGGCAAAAATAACATGAACACGGGCGTTGTTCCTCGAGGAGTTGAATTTCCCAGAATTTCGATCCAACAACATACGTCGGTAAATTAACGACCAACACCGGCGGCGTTCCATCCAGTGTTAAAAGAAACGTTACTGTTCCTTCCTATGTCGGTTTCTATGCCGGCGGCGTAGCTTCTCCAGATGGTGGCGTTGCATCTATAAAAAATTGTAGAAATCCGAACTTCAACTGAAATACCCTAAATTTCTATTTCAGTTAATTAGATATTATTAGACGATTAGCATGAAAATACAAGTAATTTTGAACTTTGATATAAGTTATTTTAGAGATTGATTTTAAATGATTTAACTAGTGAAATTTTGCAAATTATATGATATAATAGATAGTTTAACCTAATTGCATTAGTAATTGAAAATAGAGATCCTAATACTATAAATACTTGATTTAATCCATTAAACTACTTCAATTACCTATTTCAACAAATTCAAATTTATTCAATAGTTTCTAATTATTAAACTAAATTCTGTTTGTCGAGTTCAACCGCATAAACCGCTAAATCATTGACTTTGCCATTTGAACTGAAATTTTAACTTCTTAAATCTTAGAAATTTATAACTAATATTTACTTTCAAATATCAATTCCTAGGTACCTAAACTCTAAATTCAGTACGATATTAATTTTCCTTAAATAGGTTTCCTAGAATTAATTTCTAATGTCAATTAGTTAATCCTAATTCTTATTCCTTAATTTCCAATTCTAGATGCTTAAAGCCCATAACCTAAAGGCCGAATTCATCATCTAAAACCCTAAGCCCAATAACATTAAATCCAAGCCCATGAACAAAGCCCACAAAGCTTAAGAAATCAAAGCCCATAAGACCACATTAGCTATCATGCACTATCATACACCTTATAAAATCCTAATGTCTAGAAAAAAAATCTAACAATTGAAAAGACCAAAATAACCTTAGCTAACTCTTGAAGATCCCTAACCCTAGGAAAAGACCAAAATACCCTTTAAATATCTACACAAGAAAATATCTTCCAATCCTAGAGAATTCTAATGAATATAAAAAGACCAAAATGCCCTCAATTAATCAAGCAAAATGACCAA
Source organism: Combretum micranthum (assembly GCA_024138025.1). Classification (NCBI taxonomy): domain Eukaryota; kingdom Viridiplantae; phylum Streptophyta; class Magnoliopsida; order Myrtales; family Combretaceae; genus Combretum; species Combretum micranthum. The sequence continues at coordinate 147,976 of JAMXBD010002649.1, forward strand.
AAAGCCCCTAAACCTAATTGGAATTACATAACATGAATTAATATAAATAAGATGCTTAGAAAATCTTAATTCCCAACCCATTTTCAGCAGCCCCATTCTCTCAAATTCCCTCTCAAAAACACTCCAAAAACACACAACAAAGTCCTCTTCAACATCAACACTCATAAGGTAAAGTATTGCTCAAGTTTATGCCTCTTAACATCCTCTTTTGTTCCATTAATCTAAGCAATATTTCAACCAATTTCTTAGGTGAAATTAAAGACTAAAAACAAGGTTGAAGTTAGGAAAAATAAGCTTGAGGAAGTTCCATCAATCATTGAGTGATAGGAGTGGTAGTGGAGGCAACCATTTGATTGATTTTCTAATCCAAGTAAGTAATTGTAATTAGTATATTTCATTATGTTGATGACACATATATTCATGTAAATTACTAAATGATAACTTAGATTCAAGTATAGATTACTATATGTATGCTTAAAAACCAAGATGAGCATGTATGGGTGTCTTGATATATGTTGGAATTGGGTATGTTGTGTTGATTGTGATGATTTGAGGTGTGATTTGTAATTTTGGTTGTAAAATATAAATATGTGTGAACTAGATGATATAACATAGAATAAACATGTTTTAGATGAATTCAATATGCTTAAAGATTAATTTATATGCATATATATTAAATATGGACAGCTTGGGTTATCAAATTTAAATAAAATACTAAATGAATTTATTTTTGAATGAAATTTATAAAAGTGATATTCTAACATGTCTATATGACAACTGTAAATTTTCGTGATTTTTGAAATACATTTACTATTTTTAAAAATTAAATTACAAAATAGCAAAACAGGGCAAAACAGTGTTTCGGCCAGCAGTGGTGGCGTGACTTCATATGGCCGAACCGGTGACTTTTTCTCCTCCGTTTTCTGTGAAACTACAACGTTTTGAAAGATCAAGAAGCTACTTTAACATAGTGCAAAGAACCAGACAAGAACCGGTCGTTTTGAAGGTCAAATTCGATCGAACCGATCGGTCGTCGCTGCCTATACCCTACTCTGAACAGTTTTGAATCAATTAAAATTAAAACCATAATTAAATAATTAATTTAGGCCAAATGAACTTATAAACATATAAATATATGTGTTAGGAAGTTTACATAAAAATTTGAGCTTAAGAATTCATGTTTAAGATAATAAACCGATTTATTAAAATTATGATGCACACTAGTTTTCTATAGGAAATGAAATGAGGGAATTTAAGGTAAATTAATTCTAATCAAATGAATATGAAATAAATGTAAATAATGTGTTTTCATGTTAAATTATGAATTTTAAGATAAATAATTGATTATTTTTATTTTATGAATTTATAAATATAACATCACAAGATAGTACAAACATAATAGGAAACTAGTTTAGATTCCTTAGTCCATTTAGATGTAAAAATAAATTATAAATGACATAAATAGAATAATTATATTTTAATAAGTTGTTTTACTTAATAAAAGCTTAATAGATTGATTATAAGACATATTATAGAATTTATCATTTCAAATGCCCTAATTACCATTTAGTAAACTTGACTAGTTAATTATATTCAATTTGATTAGATAAAATTAATATAGATTTATTAACCAATATTAGCTTAGTAAATTCTTTAGAAACTAACAATTTATACTTAGCTATTAATTGATGAATACCTATATAATCATATTAACTTGAAATTGGCTTCGATTAATATGTTAGGTTAAACCTTAAATGATAAGGAGTACGTAATTTCTAAAATATGATAAACCACGAATAATAAGAGGAGTATGTTGTTTCAAATGTATATTTAGAAAACTAAGTAGTTAATACGAGTTTGATGTAAGTTGATAATTGATTCAAATGCTTATATGAATTAATCTTTGAAGCAGATATTTGTTAAGAGTCTACATTCTGCTTTACCTTCTGGTCTATTTTCTGATTGTTCAGAGCACAGATTTTATACCAGGTACGCAGTGACTTGTGTGTTGCCTGCTAGGATAGGCATCCTAAATCAATTAATACTTAAAGATGGCCTTAATGATTGCTCGCTGCTTGTGCTTGGTCGTTTAACTCGGTCCGAGGGGCGACAACCTTGCTAGGCGATGCCAGCATGCTAGTTAGGCGCTTAGGCCACCCTCCATCATTGACATTGGACAAATGATGGTTATTAATGGCTCGGCGGGTAGCTGGTGGGGGAGATGGTATTGGGGTAACGTTTATTCATATTGGAAAGAAGTTGTGTTAAGCAGTTTAATACATGGGCTCTATTACTCTGCTTAATTACAATGGACTAATATGGATAGAGATGTGTAACGGTTGTGTCCCCTAGATGAAGCTATTTACTAGATGATCCTATAGGGGATATGGGTATTCGGACTGCCCATATCAACCCCCTGAGCAGTTGCTGCTACTCAAGACTCCCAGGTTCCCAGCGTGTTGCCAGAGTGTGAGTACTCCACTGTTGTTTGTCGTATTTTAATCTAAAGATATAAACTATTGGTTGTTGCATTACATATAGAATAAGCATGTGTGCCAATTTTGTATGTGCTTGTGTTGCTGTCGTACTGGGCTTCGGCTCATTCCATTTTTTTCAGGTATTGATGATTCCAATGATGATACCTATGACTACATGGGGTATGGCATGGACTTCGAGGAATATCTTGATGAATGGAGTGATTAGAATCTACTAAATCGTTGTTTCGTTCCTATTTATAAATTTCACTGTCAAACTTATGTTTTAATAAGGGCCTATCTATAAGCCCATGGTTTGTATTTTGAGATACTTGAAACTCTTTATTTTGGAACATCTGGTGATATGATACTGTTATATAGTTATATATTTTGTCTACTTTTGGAGTAGCCTACTTAGAAAAATGTTTTGAGAAATTTATTTTCTGATGCGACTCTCTAGTTGTTCCCGTAAACTAATACATCGATTTTAGAATCTAAAAATTGTTAGCAATGATCACGATAAACTGTAGATTAGGTTAGCCTTAACGTATAATGCGTAAGTATTATACGTGGCGACTGACACGCCTTGAACCCAGTTCGGGGTGTGACATCAACATTCATTCCACAATCAAACTTAAAATTTTACAATTTAATTGTTTTGACCTTAAACTCATCCTATATCATCTTATGATTCATAATCCATTATATTTTCATCTTCATATTTCCGTATATTACATTATGGATGCACATGTGGTGTGATGAATTTATTGTTTTTACTCTATTCAATCCATAAGATTTTATGTTATATTTGATCCTTTTTTAGATAAGTTCCTACAATTATGTGCTATTATTATGAAAACATTGTTTTTCAGCTCCAAAAATCATAAAAAAGAAAAATTAAAGTGATTTGAATCAAGATTGGAGAAAAATAGCAAAAATGTTTGAAGATAATGTAACGCCCTAAAATAAGGCATTACAACCTGCCACGTATCCCTTCTTATATAGGATACGCAAAGGCTCTATTATCTATAAATTAATACAATCATCACCTGTAAACGCTCGTAGGGTAACTCATAGGATACCAAACCTGTTCAACATAAAAACTCATACTTCATAAAACATAAACTTTTGGTTCAAGCATAAAATCTAAGTTGACTTCACAGTCAACAAATTCAATAGAAACTAGATACTTTACATTAAAATCTTTTCATTTAAAACTAACTATGAATCCAACTACGATCTCAAATAATCAAAACATGTCTTCTCTCAGAAACTTGGTATATGAAGCCTAACTCTCGGCTGAGTAGTCAGGTCCACTATTGCCATCCCCGCTATCAAAGAATAATTCATAACCGGATAGATCATACACTATATCTTCTTCACCTGTATCTGAAATTTAAAAGAATGAGTGGCAACGCTCGGTACGCTAACTCTAATGCAAAAACAAATGCATATGCACATACAAAAGGCATATAATTCATGCAGCTTGAACTAATGCAAACAACCATATTATTATCCTTCTTAAGCCAACAAAACAACACAGTCCAGTATTAGGCATACACTAATCCTGAACTCGGAGTTACTCAGACTCCATTGAAAATCAAACTACTTTTGAAAATAATAATCATATACATATATGGATGAGTGGGTACTCTCTAAACACCCGAATCCAAAACACCTAATTCTACTGGAATCATATCAAGGCACGAGCCACTAGGGACACAACCCACACCAAGATCATCAGGGTGCCTCACCAGTATCATTGTCTACCAGATCTTTACTGGTCAAAGCCAAGCACAATCAATCATACAACTATTAACTCGAATAACGATTAAGTTTATTAAGAAATTCTGTTCTACAAGCATTCAATCAATACTAAACTTACAGGCAAAAACACAAGCAAGGATTGGTCGTACCTTTCTCGATTTCAGGAATACAAATCAAATCCTTAAATTCGATATCAACAATAACAAAGACAACCCGAACTCACGAACTCCTATATCAACACCAACAACAATTCCACAAACCAAATATCTGTTACAAAATATATATATATATATTATATATACATCAGCATATATGAATACATTATCAATATATATCCTAATAGATATGAATTCTCAAAAATCCTAACTTGAGAAGAAATCTCCGCTATCTACTCTGTCGTCCGATCAAACCCATAAATATCCTAAGAACAACAATGAACCACACAAAACTCTACAATCACAAAATATTTTTACAAAACCCTAATTTGCATAACATAAAGAGCATATAATGATTGTTTAACTCGTATTTTGTTTGAATCCATCATAGAGGAGATAAACTTATTGATTTGAATCGCTAAAACCTAACTTGCATTCACCAATCAAGGATCTCAACACGTGCTAGGGTTTCCCCACAAGAACCTACATGCAAAAATCCAACCAAACCCTAAGAAACTTATATAAATTCGTATATAATCCATATGAGAAGGTTAAGATCACTTACTTTGAATAAAAACACCATTTTGATGATTCTCCAACCCTATAATTTCAAGAACACTCAAAACTCTCTTATACGAAGGAGAAAAAGATTAAAGAAATTTCTATTGAAACTGTTTTTTGCGTTCGTATTTATAGAAATTTGGTCATACGCCGGCGGCGTACATGTAGATCTTGCCGGCGTACACCCTACACTGGCAAGATTTACACGAGCGCTGGCAGCGTTCATCGAGGCTTTGAATTCCCAAAACTTTGATTCTATTACATACGCCGGCAAATCCAAGCCCTACGTCGGCGGCGTTCCCTGCCGGTTTGAAAGAAACCCTAATGAACACTGACGGCGTTCCTCCTAGCGTTAAAAAAACGCTACTGTTCCCTCCTACGCCGTCTCTACGCCGGCGTAGATTCTCCAAGAGACGCGTACAGTTGTCAAAAATTGCAGAAATTCGAACTTTAATATTTTTTATAACCAATCTTAAATTTTACAATTTACTTGTTTTAACCTCTCATCCTATATCATCTCATGATTCATAATTCATTATATTTTCATTTTTATTTATGTATTTTACAGAAAACTGTGACCCAAAGATCCCAACCGAAGGCAAGAAAACAAGACAAAAATCCAAATTGCACCCTCAATCTTCCTCGATCTGCATCGCGGTTTACATTGAGAGAACCGCACCATATAATTCAAGAGCACAACCTAAATTACGCCTAGCATTGCGCTCACAATTTTGACCGCAGTATAGATTGACCCTAAATTGCGCCTCTAATGAAAAGGATATAGTTGCTACTGTAGCCAACCTTAAAGTCTACGATCCAAGCTATGAAAAGTGACATTTTCCTTATTATCATGCACAGTCTACCCCATAATAAAGCGCCTAAAGATATGGATAAAATTTGTTAGAAAGAATTTGTCACATTAGCAAATAATATCTTATTGATTCTCTGTGCCGACCATCCATAAATAAACGCACAGATGCATTGCAAAACGTATTGTACCATACGCAACAAATTCTTGACATAAATAGAGTAATGTGAGAATTTCTAGTGAGAGAAACTCTTCTTTTGTAAGAAATTTAAGTTTTCTAGGTAAATTCATATTTAAAATCTAACGTTCATTCTAGCAAGATTTTAATGCTTAATCTATAATATCCATCTTTAATTTCGAATTATTTCTCTTGAATATGTATTTAATATTTATAGTTATGGAGAAATAATTATCTTAACTTAGGGTTTGTGAATCCAGGATCTGATTCATGTGATTTCAAAGTATTTTAATTGAATATTGACTGGGTACTTGTAATTAGAATCTCGATCATTAACTCATGAGTTTATGTGAATGCATCATGTAGATTTATATCTGATTTCAATGAATAGATTGAGCGATCATTCTTTTAAATAGATTTAGGCTGCTAATGAAGTTGCTCATAATCACCTAGAGATAAGGATGGTAAAACTTCTTATCACTAGATTTTAAATTCATTAAAATGAGTTTGAATCAAATGATTCTTAATCTTTATGTTGTTCTAAGTTGCTAATAACTTGTAAAGAGATTCCAGTGGTCTGTTCTAGATCTAGAGTTTTTGACCATAAGAGATACTTCAATTTACCTTAATGAATCTGATAGTATAAGTATACCAAACAAGCAACTCATTGAGTTTATTAAGAAATCACATGATAAGGACTTGATGAAGCAACTCCTAAGCTCTTCCTTGCATTAACACTTATCTTGTAATTTTACCTTGAAAACGTGTATATATTTAGTCTTAACCTTAGCTTAGTGTTTTTTGTTCATAATGTTCTTCTAAGTTTTCCTTTAGCTAGATAACAGATTAAAAATGAGTATAATAGATGGCAACGATCCTCAAAGAATATGACCTAATACTCTCTATACTATTTTGGTGAGTGCGTTTGCCTATGTTGGTGATTGCAATCGAAATTGAATAGAACTTATTAGCATTTTTGTAAAATTTTAGAAAACTTCAGCTTCGTGTTTGTTTTAAAAGCAAAAACACCACCAAACCAATGACAATTCTATTGGGCCCCCTATTTAGATCGTTATAGCATCATAAAGGCAAGATTAGTTATTAAACCACATCTTCCATGGCTTATAGAGTATGTGAATGTTGATTTTATTTTGCGCTTCATGTGGTGGAAGTAATGGAGTGGAGTAATTCCAAGCACACCAAATCTTCCTTAATTATCTCAAATATATAGAATTAACTCATTGGACCTTGTCACTTAACACAAAAAAAGGCTTAGGATCTTTTTGAGCTTAAAGCCCGTAATTTGAATTAACCTTCTAGAGTGATTAGCTGCTTATCACTATGAATTGCTAAAAAAACAAGAGAGGGAGAAAAAACTATTCAAAAACCTTACTTTATCTTTAATGAACCCTTAAGATGTAGATGTTCATATCCCATTGATGTGATTGCGTGTATGCAACTTAAATCTTGCAATTCACCTAATTTTAACTGAGTGATGTGAGGGGGTTAGACATTTGAATGCGTAAGTCAAATGGAGAAATTTTGGAGTATTAACCTTATTGTTTTTGAAAAAAGATGGTTTATAGGACGAAAACTTAACATCATAACATAGTTTCTATAATTTCTAAATTACATTAAGGATAAATTCTTATAGAGTATTATCATGAGTTGTCCATCTAATTATATTAAGCCACTCACTGAATCAAACCACATTTGAATCAACACCCTTCTCCAACATTCAACAAGCTCAACCCCACTTAGCACCTGCAAGCCAATGGGAACCAAAACTATCATCTCCAACATCATCGAACGACATATCTTCTTCAACCTTCACCACCAGTTGAACTAGGTCCTTTGTACAACCACCATCATCAACCAAACTACACCCATAAATCTAATACCCCTGTTTCTGTACATCAAACACATTGCATAGGCGGGTCACTCTCCACTGTGACCATAAACACACCACAAAACCAAAGAAGAAGCTATACTGAATGAGAGATGAGAGAGAGGGAAGATATATATATATATATATTCAAGAGAGGGCATAGTTGCTTCATGAACAACAATATTCAATAGAAACAACCACACCTTCTTTACAACAATCAAAGGCATATTCAGTGAATGTGATTTTTGCAAAATATGGTATTTCTATACATTGCCCATTAACAATTTTAATTTTGAGAGAAAATTCTATTATGCTTTTTAATGATTAGAATCACAGTTCTTTTTTTATGTCATTGTTTGGATACCAATTTATTCCAATTCTATATAATGTAAAAATAAAAGAATAGATTAGAAAATAAAGAAAAAAGATAGCAACTTAAATCAAAATAATTCGGTTATTTGTTTCATCATTTTCCAAACATTTTAATATTATAGTTTTATTATTTTTAAAAATTGACATAATAAATGTGATATTGAGAGAATACACTAGTTATTATATAAGTAAGTTTCCGATATATGATCCAGATAAAACAGCCAACGTGGTCTTATCCATGGCCATCCAAACATATGAGCCAGCTTTACCGCAAAGTAGGAAAATAGTCAGGCCAGAGCTCCAGTCCAGCTGCTACATTCTCCCGTTATAGCTCCCAATCCCTCATCCATTTTGGGGAATTCCCGCGGAGCAAACGGACTCGTGACTCCTCCGTGTCGTCCCTTTACACCCATGAATACCACAGACCCGACCGCCCCAACCGACTCGGACTCCAGTCCCGACTGGGCCGAGTTAACTCACGAGTGCTTGATCAACATCCTCTCTCGACTCACCCCCGACCACTTATGGAAAGGCCCTATGTTCGTCTGCAAGTCCTGGCTACGCGCCTCCAAGGACCCTTCTCTCCACTCCACGTTCGATTTAGAAACTCATTTCAAGTCGGTCACCGAGTCTGCTCGTCGATGGTTGCCCGAGTTCGAGAGGAAGATCGATTCCATGATGCGATCCGCTGTGGAATGGAGCGATGGTTCCATGACTGAGATTCGCACCCGCCACTGCTCCGATCTTGCTCTCGAATTCGCAGCGGATAGGTATTTTCAAACTTATCATGCGTATGGATTTTATATCATATCATATTATGAGAACGACGTGATGATCTTGTGTCAGTTTGATTCCCAAATTGTGTTTTAGGGTTTCGGTTTGTTGGTTTTGTGAATGCTGGGATGTCTGTTGATTTGATTTACTGTTTCACGCGTGGATTTGAGATTAGAGGATAATTGATTGATTTGATTTGCATCTTGTCCGTAAGAGGTGCAAATTTTAAATTTTTAAGGTAAAAAAATGAGAGTGATGAAAGAAACTAAAAGATGAAAATATAAAAAACTAGCACACATATTTCATTAAAGAGAACCCAACAGAATTTGGGGGTTAATCTTAAAAAATTCAGAAGTCAGGCAGCAGCTTCGGGTATATACCATGTTTCACTTACCCCTTTCATAGTTATACTTGACTGTGTAGTTGGCACTTCTTCCTAAATTGCATTTAAATTAAAAGGATAGTGAAATGATGTATCAGTGATGAAATCATATAAAGAAAGAAAATCAAAGTTATTCGTGTTTTTTGCAACACCTAGATGAAGTGTTCATCAAGATTCATGCAGGATGGGTCATATGCAAAACAGACACGGTAGATGTTTGTTTGCACCATGCACAGCTTGTGCCATCACATGAAAATGGTATTTTGGTTTCTGTTTGTTTCATGCCTATGTGGGTGTTAAAATGGTATTAACTTCTTGGAGTATTTCTCATAATTAGCTTATTCCTGAATCTTGCATATTTTAACATTTTAGTTTCTCTATAATTTCAAATTCTCTTTACATGACTTATGTCTATAAACTTGTCCAGGAGTTGCTTGCCCCAGTGTGAATAACCCAATGGGGTAAATGCAAGTGAATGACTTGGGTGTTTAAGTAATTTTTCCTTTTAGTTCTTGTTTCTATTTAGTCACTTTGTTCACAATAAGAATTCTCTACTCATTTATACTGAGTTAGGTGTGTGTCCTTGGGTTATTTTGCATAGATAGTTGTTGATTTTGAATTTTAATTTCAGGTGTCCAAATCTTCAGATTCTTTCAATTAAGAGCTGCCGGAATGTGACTGATCACTCCATTTCTAGGATAGCTGTTCGCTGCACCAATCTCCGTGAAATCGACATTAGCTACTGTTATGAGGTGTCTCATGAATCTTTAGGCCTGATAGGGAGCAATTGCCCTAACCTTATAGTATTTAAGAGGAATTTGATGAATTGGTTAGATCCTTCTCAACATGCAGGCATTGTCCCTAATGAGTACCTAAATGCTTGCCCACAAGATGGGGATTCAGAAGCTGTTGCCATTGGAAGGTTCATGCCTCACCTTGTGCACCTTGAGATTCGTTTTTCCAAGTTGACAGGTAAAGGTCTTACCTCCATATGTGATGGATGCCTCAGCCTTGAGTATTTGGATTTGTCAGGCTGTGCCAACTTGACTGGTCGAGATATTGCAAATGCATCCTCCAGCTTGAAGAACCTCAAAGGCATAAAAAAGCCTAACTTTTACATCCCAAGATCTGTTTTCCACACAGAGAGATATGGCCATTGGCAGTTGTATGATGAGCGATTCCAGACAGATGTTTTTAGGATTTGATCAACCAAATAATTAGTTTGTGTAATACTGGGGGTTGAGCTTGATGATCAATTATTCTCTCCTATATTGATAGTTACTTGATCACTTCTTACTATATTTTTACATTATTTTTGAATATTTACTGATAGTTTACGTTGAAAGCATTCATTAATTTGTCAAAGCATTGTGTGTTGTTGATCTTGTCATGCTGGAATATTGTAATTGAACATGGCTGAAGTGCTATATGGACCCTAATCTTTAAGCATTACTTTGAGATTATTGTCATTAGGCTGTGAGGATTCTGCTGATACCATCATGGATGCACATTCCAATATCATTTTGGTAACTTTTACATCTGTGAGCACATCTCTAATTTTGCTGAATTCTGTTGCAATTCATCTCAATCTTCATTTTTATTACTTCTTGATTGACACGCCATAATATAGAAAAATACAAGCTCTTGGAAAGAGCTTCCCTAAGTGATCAGCTGCCAATACATGAATAGTAATTAGAGTATGCATTTGCTTGCCAAAGTACACGGTATTTCACCATGAGAAAAAGTTATAGTGCCTGAATCCCTTTTATCTTATGAGTTGAATTGAAACATTGTGGAATCTTAATGTTGATGTTCTTACTGTTAGTGTTACCTGCAGGTACTGCAGCATTTTGATGTCCCCATTCTTTCAATTTGAGTTTTGGACTAGTCATGGCATAGCTTTAAGGGTTTTTTTTTTTTTTTTTTTTTTTATTATTGTTGCATCAAAATGTGCTGTAACTAGTCCAAAACAGTAGGTTTCTTTTTCATACTTATCCAAAAAAGACGGTCTTTTTGTGCAGCATATTGTTTAGTGGCTTAAATTAGCCTTTTTGTCACCTTCTACTTTACGCAAATTGTAATTGTGAGGATCTTATGCTTTATGGGAATCGTTTCCTCCCTTTTTTTTCTGTTGGGAACTTTGTTATAATGTAATGTATATTTTATCTACATGGTGTGCAGGGGCAATGCTTTGAGCCTAAGAAAACTTAAACATGGCTAGATCAGATATATGATTTGGAACCCTACGTGTTTGTCACTTTGAACCAGGCTAATCATGTGAAACATTACTTTGTGCAACAGTGAGCAAGAGTGGTGATCAGTCCATAAAAAATCATAATATGGTCATCTGGTGGCTTCAGTTCATTGCTGTTGACTGAGTTGTGAATTGTGATAATTACAACTATATCATTGTGAATGGCTCTACATTATCCAAGTAATGCTAATAGTAGAAACACAGTAATCTATTTTGTGGTGGACATTTCTTGTTCTGAATTTGTTTCAAGCATATTCTCTCCAGTCATGGGCCCGTTGTGGGGGAAGCTTAAGACGAGAAAGATATTAGATGCTTAGGTGGCTTTTGGGCTAATTCATTTGAGAGCATCTCTCCATCAAAAGACGGATGGTCAGAAAAGGGATGAAGAAATGCTAGCCAGAGCAGTAAACAGCTCCAAGAAGAAGACGACTACATATCAACCTCAGTTGGATTGCACACCAGGTATGTTTTGGATTGGATAGATAGATTTTATGAGAATTTGCAAGTCTATGCGATTAAACTGTATGGAATTTACATACGACCACATCCTGTACAATCCTTCTTGCAATTAAGCAGTAATTTTTTTAAGTTACAGGACAACATGCTTAATTTTAGAAATGGAGGCACTCTATCTCAAGTACAGAAACCATGCAATGGATTCCTTGAAAAGGAAATCAATAGAAGAAAAGCAGACAGAGCAATCCAACTCCAAGTTGACTGATTCCCATAATCAGTAAGGAAGGAGGCTTTGCCACACCACCATCAGAATTCTTGTGTGCACTGGTGCGTGGTCGAATGAGATCGCCTCCACCATAGGTCCCTTTTCCCTTTTTCACATCAGTTAGATAAGGAACTTGTTGAACTTCCTGATATATTTCTGTGATGCTGGAATTATAACTGCAGACAAATGGGGAAAAGGAAAAGCAATCACATTAGGAGTATTGAGTTGTAAATAACGTCGAAATGATATTCATATCTTTCTGGAGATTACTTTGTGGTTGCTTTCCGAGGATCACTGGCCTTTGTTGAATAGATGATTCTAACCGCAAAGTGGCTTCACATTTTGAAAGAGAAAGAACTATATTACATATGAGGAAGAGGTATAACATGACTCTATTTTTCTTCATGCTTTTATGCCAAAAGATGAAGCAGCTATGTATGTGTGTGTGTTTTTATCTTTTCCTTCTTCTTCTTGGTTAAAGAAGTAACTCTGTGTTTAATGCTTAAAGATCAAGGTGGCAGGAAGGACATTTTGAAGGTTTTGTGGTTTCTTCTTGTGGTGATTATGCTTGATATTACCGTTATATAGTTGACTCAGATAAAAGTTAAAAGTTGGTTAGACTGTAGTACGAGGATTTTTATTCCTCGTCAGTAGTTTTGGCGAAAAGAGTATGGGCTCTCGTAATAATCTAAAGTATACTAATAGGCCACTTACATAGAGGAACAGCTATTGCATTCTCCCTTTATTTATATATTTATTACTGTCTTTTTTTTATAGAAGAGTAGCAAATGCATTCAATTAATTTCTATTTTTTCCCTTCCGTAGATTGCATTTATTTAATTTTAGATGCTTAATTTAATGGTTAGTGGATACTTGATACGAGGCCTAATTTCATATGGACATCATATCAATAGGTAAAAGACAGCAGAAAAGACATAATGTGGTTCCCATTTCTGCTTTGTTCTTCTACCAATAATTTAGATTATGAGAGAGGGAATCAGCTTTTCTTTTGTTATGGGTTAGTGTTCCTTTAATAGATGCTAGTTTGATTAAGGAAAAGAATAAAGGATTTCCTCAGAACTTCAAGATTTCTCTTAATGATATAATAATAGTATCAACAGGAAAAGGTCTAGATAATTTCACAAACTTATTTCAGATGTCTATCCTTACGAAAATCTAGCATGCCTTTTTTTTTCACTCGAATTTATTCCCATCTACGGCAGCAAAATTTTCCAAATTCTCTTCATTTAAATTCTTATAAATCATGTAATATCATTATATCTCTTTCTTAATCTCAAGTTTCATTATATGTGAAACATTTTAAAAAAGTTAAGTTTTCTTTTCTTTCTTTTTTTTTTTTTTTTTTTCTGTGTCATTACAATAGGAGATGAGAGATTTGAATGGAGCCTCTCACTTGAAAGATCAGGTAAGATGTTATTAGGCTATAAAACATTAAAAAAAAAGTTAAGTTTGAAAACATTAAAGAAAATGACTTTAGAAGATTCAAATCCAACTTTATTGTTAATTGTGGGGTAGACACGAATCGGTTTGATTCGATTTTTATAAAATTAAATCAAACCATAATTTATGCTTTCGCTCTTTTCTATCCCAAACCAAATAATTAAATAACGGTTTGGTTCGAATTAAAAATTTTCCAAACCATTAAATAACGGTTTGATTTAATTTGGATTATGGATTAAATTAAAATTCTAATTAAAAAAAAACTTTTGTTCAAATCTTTTATGTTTGTACCAATATTCATATATTTAAATCACTCTACAAAGTTTAAATTGTAAATTACAGCAAAATTTTTTATAGACCCATCACACTCATAATTCATAATCTCTATAAAATAATTCAGTAATCAATCACTCATCTACCAACAAAATTAGTAAAAGATGGGTGGTCTTGGACCACATAATTTTAGCAACACTCTTCATTGAGGGTGTTGTAAAAAATAGGTGGTTCATATTTTTTTTCCAACAAAATTCATTTATTAACTAATTATGGCAAGTCATAATCTATGATTCTCCAAAAAACTATCCAATCAATCAACTATAAAAAAATTTGGTAAAAATAAATAATGATCTATAAACAAAAGTCATCCATGGATAAAAGTAATCCACTAACAAAATACATTGAATACTCAATAGATAATAAGATTCATAACTAAATGAACAAATTTCATACTCCATAGAGTTAAAACAATAAACAAAAAGGAAAAAAAACATTAAGCCACTAACGGAAGAATATATATCTTGAACCTAAAAAAAAAAAAAAAAACAAGTTAATATCAACAAATATTCATCAAATAATAAATATCATAATGAAACATATGAACATATATGATTTAATCAAACATAAAAAAATTTATAGTTACGTAAAATATTATTATGTTATTCTAAAAAGGTTTGGATCAGTTTTACATATTGATATAGTTTATCTCTCTAAACCAACTAAAATTTACAATTGATTCAAATTGAGGAATTTCTAAACAAATTATTTGAAAAACCGTATTTTTTATTGATTTGGTATAGTTAACGAATTGGTTTGTTGATGTCATTTTTTTGCCTACCCTAGTTTATTGTCGTTCACTTAGTCTACTTTGTCAAATGGAATAAATTATAGTGTAATTTATTATTAGGAATAAAGTAAAATCGTAATTTCTATGTAATGGTGAATTGAGGAATGGAGTAAAATAATAATTACTGTTGAATGGTTTGTTGCTTTTAACCTATCAGTAGAGTTGATTAGATTTGAACCTAGATATAGATGGTTTGCAAAACAAACAATGGTTTGTGGGCGCTGAGGTATTGTTTGGTACGATTACTTTGATGATCAAGTTAACAAGGTGTATGAGGTAGCAAGTAATCAAAGCAGTAGAATGCAAGGTAAGTATTATCAAATGATTTGTGAGTGATACCTCAAGTGGTATTTGTAGACAAACGTAAGGATATAATTTGGGATATAAAACTTCACCTCATTACGCTTTCCTATAGGATCTTCTAAATTTGAATCTATACCCTATAGGATGTTTATTATCATATTTAAACCTGCCTCAGTAAGATATGGAGTCGACTTGTCCCTGCTCCTATAGGTTTTTTTTTCCTAACTTGTATCGGTGCAAATTAAAGAAAGCAAGCAAGCAAATATACAATTTAATTCATAGCTTCTTTGTTGTCATGAAATTCCATTATACATCAATCAATAAATAAAATGTCACGACCTACCATCCTAGGCTCCACTACAGCGGAAGGCGCGCCTCTAGACCCTTAAGCCACCCTGGGCAGGGATCGTGATACCAAGTATACTGGCCTTCCCAGAGCACCATCAGGCACAACCAAGATACCAGAGGCACTGTGTAACGACTCAGAACTCTACCCATCAAGATATTGTTCGCTTTGGCCACACGCCACACGGTTTTATCCTTTTGGTGCCAGCGTTTCCCAAAAAGTCACCCATCCTAGGATTGCTCTGCCTAGAGCACTCTTAACTTTGGAGTTCTGACAAACTCCAAGCCATTACACCTAAAAAGCGCCTCTGTGATTAGAGTTTCACCATCTATATTTGAGGGGTATTACAACAAATTCCTAATATAGTAAAAACTTTAACAATTTGTTATATTACTAATAAGAAAAGTAGTTCAATCATATATGCCTCGATCAAGATTTATCCTAATTTTGACTTAAAATTGATACAATTAAGTCTTGAATTCGCACTAGCAAATTAAAAATAAGGCGAAAGACCTTACTAATGGTATGGTTATTAACAGGTACTATATATATGATCAGTTAAAGTTTGAGAAATTATCCAATGAAGATGCAATTGAATTGATGATGAAATGAACTTTATCAATGCTTGCAAGTGCATAAGAAAATTGCATCTGGTTACATAATCACGATATCTCATTATCGGGTTTCTTTAACTACAAGCAAGCAAGCATTTGTTAGCAAAGTCACTATATAAAGTTTTATTATTTGCAAGAAATTAGAGGTAGGGATGGATATGAATTTTAGATTTTTTAAAAAAAAAATTATTATATTTGGGCCAATTGGGTTTCCTATTGGGTCATAACCATAGCTTGTGACCCTACGCTAAATCTTATAGGATCGTAAAAATTTTCCCAAACTTGTCCTGAAGCCCTATATGGCTAAACCCTATAGAATTGTTTAGTGGATCAAGCTGATTTGGTACCCTTTAATAACCTACCAATTGCAGCCCTAAACAAATGATGATGAAAAATCGAGACAAATGGAGATGCATTGCAGAGATCATGTGAATTTATGACAGTTATCAGAAGAGCGGATGCTAAGCCACTAACTAAGATTCTTGGGTGTAGGGTTGACAGGTCAAAATCTGGCCGAGCCAAGAGAGGAGTTTGTCAACCAACTACCAATGTTCGAGCAGGCATAGGGAGTCAGTTTTCGCGCTTGGTTTCCAATTTGCATTCCAAGCCCAATTAAGAGGTTGACTCTCGCGAAATTAAGTCGATCCATGTCTATAGTAAGTCAACGTAGACTGAAAAATCCGTTGCATAAATTCTCTCATCGACAAACAATTATTACATTATTCAATTCGCTGAAAAAGAATTATTAAATTTGAGAAATAAGACAAAGATAACAATGGAAATATTATAATGCCCCTATACATAATTATAAGATCATAACAAATACAAGAGAGTATATGAACAATAGAAGTATAGACGATAATATCTAAAAAAAAGTCAAATTCGGTACTCAAACTTTTCATCAAAATTTAATTTGGTACCTAAATTTTGAATTGGTCAATTTAATATCAAAATAAACTTTGTGTGGCTATTTTTACTATATTATTAACATTATTTGTTCTATTTTTCGACGTAAAAGAGATAACTTATTAGTATTAGACGATATTAGAAGAAGTAATAAAATTCAATGATCGGTTGTCTCTGCTATGTTAGCATATAGTATCGGGAGGTATCATAAATAACCACAAAAAAATTTTGATTAGGTATTAAATTGACCACTTCAAAGTTTAAGTACCAAATTAATTTTTTGTGCAAAGTTTAATAACACAGCTAATAGTCTTAAAGAAGTAGTAAAAATAGTCACAAAAAACTTGATTGAGAATTAATTGATCCATTTCAAAATTTAAATATCAAATTATCAAGATACTTGCAACACACAAAATATATAGGCATATATGTTTACACGCTCACATAGGCATATACAAAATGCACTATACGTAATTACATATTCGTCATATGATATAATAATATATATTTTATATGTTTGAATTTATGTGACATAATTATGTTTTATACTAGTTTCTAAGTATCTAGATAATACAAAATAGGGGAAGAAATATTTTCAATCCTTATAATCTAACTGCTTTTTCTATTTAAGTCCTTAGCTTATTAATTATTTCATACAAATCTTCAATGTTTATCAATATTAACAAATTAGAACTTTCATTAACAAACTTAATTTTTTTATTCACATCTTACGTGTGGTAGTGTCACAAATCTTTTGGAAGGGGCCACAATGATGAGGTTCCTTAGTGCCTAACAATGAGAAGAAGCCTAAGGCCCATATACAATATTAATTCACAAACCAATAATATTACAAAAGATTCTAGAGGGTCTCATAAGAATCTCAATCATCCTTATTCATTGTGCTATAGTAAGTGAATGTAACTATGACTAGATTTGCTATATCATAGTAGATGGATGTACATACTCAAGTGGTAGGTTGGAATCATCTATAATTGTTCAATCTATTTGATCTTGGCCATTGATTTCATTAGGCCATTTGTATATAAAAGGGGTATCCCCCTCAATTGTAATCATCCAAACATTTGAGTAGATTAAATTATACTTAATGCTTCTCTCTCTACTTTCTCTTTCTAGATCTTATATGTGGTTTTCAAGCTAAACTTAGCCTCTTCATAAGAGTTTAGAGTGCTTGGTGTCGTACAGGAGCATTTAAAGAACAGACTTCTGAAAAGTAAAATCAAAGTAGAGTGAGAAGATATTGTCTAAAAATAAGAATAACACTTCCATTGTAGAGCAACAATCTAAGGATAAGAGCAGCATTGTGTGACTAGACAACAACCTCATAGAGCAGGATTGGGCCATTGAGAAGAAGGGAGAGCTCCTTGAAATCTAGCTTGGTGTGTTGGAAACTTAAGAAGAAGCCTTTGATGTTAGGAATGATGTTGCTCTAGTGGCCTTATGCCAAGAGATGGAGGACCGCAAGGCCTAGTTGGTGGCTTATAGAGCAGTAATTGCAAGTGGTGTAACTATTTACCAATGCACAATGTTGATGTTCCTAAGTCAGAATATTTCAAGGGGACTCTAGTGGCTTGAGAAGTGGATAACTTTTTATAGGGACTAGAGCAGTACTTTAATGCAATATGTGTCACGCCTCAGAAATAGGCCTAATAGGATTAACCTGAAGTTATCATACCACACATGCACCCGTAATATGAGAATCATTTTGCAAGTCAGAAATTGCAAAACTTTACTTAATATTTGCTATATACAACTTTTGATTGTACAGAAACATTTTGATAACTAAGGAAATACAAATTCCACAGTCCACAAGAACCACAGAATCGGTATTCCCCATCAAATAATAATATAAGATAGATATCCTACATAACGCAAAACTTCAAATTATTATACAAATAATCAGTTCATAATCTAAGTTTATTTTGCATAAAAATAAAGTATTTATTAACTATACAATTTATCTAATTCTTAGTTTCAAGCCCGTCTTCTATCTTCAAGGAATTCTCTGAAGATGAACTCTCTCCACTCAATCCTAGCTCGGTCCCAACTTGGGTTTTTCTTGCATAAAACTATAGGGGTGTGAGTTAATCCACAGCTCAGTAAATAAGAAGACCAGACCACATATCAAATAATTATCAAATAAGTATATTTAACAAACATATGTAATGCAACACTCAATCATGTGACATACACAGTTTGGATAACTGGAATCCAAACCAATGGAGATTTATACCCTCTCATAGGGGTTGAAGGACCACCTCAAGTCATTCACGCCCAGGACAAATTGAGAACTATGAAATGAGGATTTCTTTTTAAACACATTTTTATTTATATATACGTATGATTAACATAACTTCAACTTCACCTTAGAAAAAACTAAGGAAGGAGGATTTTTTTTTTTAAAACTCATTTGTTATTTATAAATACATAGTATTAACATAATCTCACTTCACTTTAGAATCTCAAAAACTCCCTAAGTATTAATACCCTAAAGCCAACCCTAATAGAGGTGACATCCTTCATTACCTACTTAGTTCCCGTGGAGTTGACAACCTACGATGACCCATTGGAGAGACAAATCCACTAAATTAATTTAGCCTTACCACATAATTGGAATATTAATGTGTGACATGAATATTATGCTAATCCAAGTTATGCTGTCTTGCAATGCATGTCCATTTTACTTGAGGGTCGATTAAGATTTATACCATATTACTTAGGGACCATATCAATTAACAAACATTCATCAACAATAGCAACTCAATGACTACAAACAATGTGTGATCACTTTTATTTTAGTGAGTTATCAACCAAAACAATCACCAAACAGCACAGGAGTACCCAATTCCCCACACCTAGCTAATTATATTTACATTAGCATATATGCAATTATATTACAAGCACAAACAATGTGATAGGTCAATGTTACCTACGTATTATCCCGGCTAAGTCACAGTAATCTTCTGCAATATCCAATGGTTGATTCAGTTCTCATATGAAAAGAAATAATAATTACTTATTATCTCTCTTAATGTATGCTTTATCAAACTTTAGTATTCAACTCCCTTTTAATTCAATTTTTTACACTTGATTTGAAACATAGACTTATATGAAAACCTATTTGATTAGACATTAAGTACGAACCCCATCATAGCTGTGCAAATTGCTCCCCCAAGATACAAACAGTTCCCCATTGTTTGTCAAATTATATCTTTTCCTTTGTTTATAATAATTTATTATAAAGACATCACCATTCTTTATTATATTTATAAGTATTTTAATAATTCACAAACTTATGTGAAAAACTCATTTTAACGGTTATATATTTGAAACAACATACTCCTCTTATTATTCATGGTTTAGTCTAATACATTAATTTAAGCCATTTATAATCTATTAAGCCTAGATTAACTTAATTTAACCAAGTTGAACAGACTTATTCTATCTAATTCATTTTAGCTCATTAAAGTTCATTAAACTAAGTTGAACAGATTTGTTAACTAAATCTACTCTAACTTTAACTTAACCAAATTGATTAAATTTAATTATTTAATTCATTTATTAAGTCATATTTATATATCTCACTAGATCATTAACATATATCATATAGGATCCTAGTTAGTCTAGTTCATTTTAGCTCATTTAATTTATTAAGCCAAGTTGAACTTAGGTTTGCTAACTAAGTTTATTTAATAAACTTAATGTCCATTTTAAACCAAATTAATTACTTAAGCTTATTAATTCACTTAACCTATTCCTAATTATGCAAGTACTAACATATTGCATCCTATATCATTTATCTAGTCTTACTTGAAATTTTATTTTGGAGAACTAATTCTCAGTAGAATTCCCGGTTACTATGTTTCAATCTTAAAACGGTCATAAATAACTCATTTGATTCTGATTTATGTATATGAGTAATTGATTTCTACCTACTTCGGATGCTCTATCTATTTCTAAGGTAAGGTCATTTAGGTTTAGGGATTCATGAATCATGGTCATGACTTAGGCTGTGATTTTTATCATGGGCACAATCACGCCAGTGATTG
Source organism: Combretum micranthum (assembly GCA_024138025.1). NCBI lineage: Eukaryota > Viridiplantae > Streptophyta > Magnoliopsida > Myrtales > Combretaceae > Combretum > Combretum micranthum. The sequence continues at coordinate 169,130 of JAMXBD010002649.1, forward strand.
TATAAAATCACACATCCAAGGCTACTAAGGGATAAATCACGCTCGTAACTTTAGGATTTTGAAGTTTAAAAACAATCCAATGCTACGAAGGGCTAGATCACGTCCGTGATTTAGAAAAAATTTTGAAACAAAGCTTATCATGGGTTAAATCATGCCCATGATTTTCTTTAAAACTTAGGTTAGTATGTAGCCAGGGCATAGCCATGCCCGTGATTATCTACAAAATTTTGAAATAGAGCTACCATGGGTTGAATCATGCTCGTAGTTATCAACGTTTTCAAAATAGAGCCTATCTAGGGCTATGTCACGCCCATGATTCTCATAATTCCCCTGTCACGTTTTCTCTTGTTTCTTTTCTCCAATTTTAACTACTTGTTTTATCTTCAAAACTTAACCTACAACAATCTTAATAATAGCATACATCTCATACCGAGTTCAAACAACATTCGTAACATATTTTTACTATCATAGATTATGAAAATCATTTCATCAACTTCCTAATTCACACATGCACAAACAATCAAGGTGTTAGCTTTTATGCTCATATTTCCCCTGGTTATAAATTTTATCAAAAACCCAACAAATTTCTATCTCTAATTCATCATTCCCATGCATAAACAATAACTAAAACAAGGAATAACAATTATACTTATCTTTTTAATAAACAAATGCAATTGATCTTCCCTCCTACTACTCTTTCTTAGTTCTTGAAGCTATTTCATGCATGATCTCTATCTTCCATCTTATTTTCCATCTTCAATTTCTTCTTATGATCTTCTTAAATTTGAGATTTGAGTAGAAAATTGAAGAAGGAAAGAAAAGAAGAAGAATACATAGAAGGAGAAGAACAAGAAGAAAAGATAAAGGAGAAGGAAAAGAAAGAAGGTAGAAATGAAAAAGAAGGAAATGATAAATATAAAAGATTTTTAGAGATATTTATAGGTAGGGGGTGTGGATTTAAACCTTTCAGATGATTATATTAAGTTCTGAAAACAATTAAAAAGAAATTTGAGTTTATATAATATAAATTAGTAACTTGAATTACAATTCTACCTTAAAAATTTTAAGTTGATAAAAACTTGATATTTATTTTAGGTTTTAGGTTTAAGAATTGATATTTATAAACAAGTAATTAAGCTCAAAATTTATAGGAACTAATGAATTGGAATATAGGTTAAAATAGCTAAATTAGGGTATTTATAAATTTAGGTAATTGAATCTTAGAAATTTTGAATCATTTATAAATTGAAAGAAAAAGGATTTAAGATAACGATTACAAAGAATTTAATATTTTAATTCATAAAATAAACTAAAGCTTATGATTTAAAAATTTACTAAACATTTAAATTGAAATTTTCAAGGGTTTGGAGATTTGAAATTGGAAGAAAAGCAGTTCTAATTAAAAATTGACTAAGATGATATAGTAAATTTGATTTGTTGGAATAGATACTTAAAGTAAATAGACAAATTAATAAAATTAGAATTCAAATTTGACAATTAGAAAGAATTAATGAATTTAATTCATGAAATGGATAAATGAAGCAAATAGATAAATTGAAAGGAATATTTGAAATTTTAATTTCGATTAGATCCATTTATTAATTTGATTATGTTAATCTATCTAGTTATATTATGTAACGCCTTAACTTAACAGCATTACAACTCGCTACGTCTCATTCTCTTGAAAAGGACATGCCAAGGCTATAAAATACTAAACCACAAATATAATTATCTCCAAATTCTACATAAAAAGTTACTTGAATTTATCATTACTATAATTCGTCTCTTAGAAACATAAACTGATATTATCTAAAAGTACTTATATAAAATCCAAAACATAACAACTTATCTTATAAACATCTTCAATAATAATCTAAACAAACTCTATATATTTTGTATGTTCTTCAAAGATCTTTTCTCCTACTCTTCTTATTCTAGAATATGTTAGTCATCAGTAGGAAAGTCGAATCTATTAACATCGTCCCCTATGGTCAATATAAAAGTCATATCCAAACAATTCTCAACCAACACATTTCACCTGCGCTTGAAAAATAAAGGATTGAGCGAAAACGCCCGTACGCCATACCACGCACTCATGCGCTGTGAACACACATCAAGCAAATTCGCATGCATCATATGCTTATGCAACATCCACATGTTTATATCTTTTGATTAACCAACAAGCAACACAGTTTAGGACTATTCATGACTAATCCTAAATTCGGAATAACTCATGACCCCGATGAAAACCATAGTATAAAATAATATATATATAGTTGCGTTCCATAATTAAGCTGGTAAACGACTCCTAATTTACTAGAACATTTCTAGGTGCAACTCCACTCGAGACACCACCACGCAAGGATCATCAGGTTGCCAGCATTAGTATCACACTGTCGTGGTCTTTACTAACCGCAGCCAAACACAAGCAGCATACAATTTTTAAAAGCTTGCAAGGGTTAGTTCAGTTTATATGCATGTCTAATCCTACAAGCACAAACAACAAACAAGATATGGTTGTATCTAGATTCGCTTCCAAACTCTAATCCACCAACAGATCTTCTTAAACAAATAGAACCTTAATCCTACAAATATTCCTGATCAACAACATATCTTAATTATTTCTAATTGCAACACATAATTAAACCCTAATCCTTAATTTCATAACCTTACTCAAATGATCTATAATCCTAATCATATATCTACGAAAAGAGGTTAACACACCTATCTCCTTTGTTTATAATTCAATAAAACCTTCAAACTCACCTTTATCTTCAATTCTAATTTCTCCACAATTCCTTCAACATATATAAAATCTCCAATTAACAATTTGATTTACAACAACAAATAAAATTTCATTTAACGACAAGATTGGATAGATCCTTACTTACCTAGAACTTACAGGTCTTGATTTTAAACAAAAACCCTAAATCAATCAATTAACTATTCTTAATCGGCATAATCATATTCCTATAATCTATAAATATTAAAATTAGAAAACTATAATAAAGATCATACCTTTATTTTGAATCGAAACCACAAATCTCCAAATCCACTTTAGGATTTCTTCACTAGATCTTGAATCTCCTTCAAACATATGAAAAAACCTTATAAGAAAGATAACTCTAAATGATTAATTGAAAAAGACTAGAGAGACCCACTTACACCTAGGGTTTTTGCTTAGGAAAAGGCAAGGCAAAACTAGGCTAAATGGGTTTATTTAGAAAACAAGGTTAGCTTAGGAAATACGCAAACCCACAATCTTTAAAGATTTTGTTGACCATCATTAAAGTGAGGGTTGATAATAATATCTCATATTAGGGTTACCATACAACCCTCTATTTTATAACAAATGACACATTTGCCCTTCATTATAAAATATTTTATCTTTTATATTACATATTATATAATTTAATTTACTTGATTTAATTAAACAATATAAGCTTAATTTTAAATTAATTATAATCAACATTTAAAATTAATCATCTACTATATTAGTTAATTAAGTCATTTCCAACTTAAGATAAACAAACGTTTTGATCATCTATCGGTAGTTAATATTTTATTTTAACTTTAAATTTATGATTCAAAAGCTTTCTATCATTTTAAGATTTTTTCTTTCACTTATGCTTTCATTGTACTACTATTATTACATTAGATTAAATTTTGATATTACATTTCACTTCTGTTGAAACTTTGAATTATTTCGCAATCTATCATTTACTGAGTTTATAGATTGTATATTTGTATTTATTATCATGAATGTTTGATGTTTCTTGCTATTTTCATGTATGTTTGATGTTTCTTGCTGTTTTTTTTCGTTATAAAGTGTATTGAAACTCAATATTTATTGTGCAATTGTTTCCATGTTTTGGTTTTGTTTATTGTATGTATATATGATATATTGTTTTATTCTTTTATTATATTGGTTTGGTGTTTCTTGTCATTTTCATTTTTATAAAGCATATTGAGATTTGAATTATTAGATTTAGCATCATTTCTTTATAAGTATTTATTTACTCATCATTTATTTGTTTAATTACCAAGAATGTTATATTTTATAACTTTTATTATTACTATCATCTAGTTAAATTCTCAATTTTGTTCATTTATGTATAAATTTTCAATTTTACCCTTTTTATATTTGTGGGGTATTATCAAGAAGTTATGAAAAAAATTTATTTATAACCATTCAAATTTTTAAACGACAATTGATTTTTTCATATTTAATATTTTTATATTGCAAAAAATCAGGAGTATTTCTTGTGACTTGTCTCAAAACCTTTTAAAAAATTTTATATTATTTACTTAATAATTATTATATTCAAGTTGTATAAATTTGGATGATTACAATATGATTGATTGACAACCTAAGAAAGGTATATATTGCTTCTATGTATCTAAAGATTCTACAATGGTTTGGTAGTGTAAGAATGCCAATGATACATTACAAGGACGAATGCATGATTGTATGATTGGGGAAGTTAGACCTCAATTCAATTGGTATTAAGAATCTTTGTATGTATTTACTTGCTATTATAATTGCATTGCATCTTATATATTTATAGGAAATTTGTTAATGATTTCACTAATATTTTTTAAAACTTCATAATTATGAAAATTCAATCGAGAAATAATTAAGCGTATTTAGTATACTTTTTAAGAGATTGTATACATGTTACTTGGAAATTAATTATTAATTAAAAAATAGAGTTAATACATGAAATTTATATATTGGTTTTAGCAAAAATAGATTACAAAATATATCCAAACAAGATAGCTATTCAATAATCTAGGGTATTAACATTGTTGATAGGTACCCACTTGACTCCTCTTGACCGAGTAGGTTTTGAGTGAGTGTTAAGAATCAGTAAGTAGGTTCTCAGTACAAAATTTTAAGAACCTGCTCCAATAGGGCAGGGTATGGGTATGAGCTTTCCATACCTTGTATCCTCCTGGAACCTATACTCTACTACGTATAGGGTATAGGTTCTTGGATATTATGTACCTCCCTATAAAAATTTTGATAAAATAATATTAAATTATTAACAATAAAATGATATTATTTATTTTTTAAATTTTTTTTGTTAACATAAAATATTATTTAAGGCAATGTGACTTTTTCATTGTCTTAATTATTTAATTTTTAATAATACATCCTTTTAATTGCCTTAATGGCTTAACCTCATAAATATTTATGCATTATCCAAAGATAATTAAACCAAAAGATAAATCTTTTAATGAATTTTTGGTAACCGTATTCTTTTTTTACTTTTTTTGTTATTTTCCCTTTTGTTTTTCCTTCAATTAAAGAAAGTTATAATTTCAACTTTTATATATAAATAAATTACCCATCTTATAGAACTTGGGAGATTAGTAATTACTTTTTAAATTAATTTCCCTTAGTTGGTTATTGTAAACATATGACAATGAGATAATTTTACATACTACATGAATTATATATACTACAATAAACTCGAAACTTAAGAACGGGGGAAAAAAAGAAAAGGTTTCATAAAAAAGTACAGGTTTTATAGGGTATAGGGTAGGTACAAGATCCTATCGAGTAGGTTCCAAGTAATAGAATTGATACCTTGTACTTAATCGAATATGGTACAGGTAAGACTTCATACCCTACCCACTTTGTACCCGCTTCTCCCTATAATAACACTCATATCCATTTTCATAACATTAATTGAAAAAAAAAAACTTTATTAAATCAAATTATACAATTAGTGTGCAATAAGATCAAAACATTTGTAATACAGATTATATATGTATGTTGTGAAAAGTAAAAGTGTACTTGTAGTAGGGATGGGCACATGATTATATGATTGTGGGGGGGAGAGGGGGATGGGGAGGGGAGAGGGAGGGGTGCAAAGACCTTAACTAAGTTAATTTTAAAATTATGTTTTAATATTTACTCATTATTACAATTATATTACATCTTATATACTTATGAGAATTTTATAATGATTTCAATGTGATATTTTGTAAAACTACATGAAAAAAATCATTCAAACAATAATTAAGAGTATTTAGTGTGTTTCATAAGGGATGATATATATGTCACTTGAAAATTAATTATTAATAAAAAATATACATTTAATATCTGTATAAATTTTGCATTTAATAAAAATAAATCATAAATATATATGGATAGGATATTTATTTAATACTTTGTATTCATTTTCTTAGCATTACATTAAGAAAATAAATATTGTTACTAAATCAAATTATATAATTAATGTACAATGTGACTTTTTTTTAGTACAAATAGATCATAAAATATGTATATATGATAGTTATTCATAATTCATACATTTAAACAACATTAATTGAAGAAAAAAGTTACTAATCAAATTATATGATTAGTGTGTATAATATTTAACTGTAATATGGATAATACTAATTATTACCTTGTGGAATATTTTGAACATAAAATAGTTATTAATAAGAATTTATTTAGTTGATAATTTCATGATGAAAAATTTGATATTATTAATTATGTGAAAGAAAAAAGTTAAAAAGAAACACAACACACACACATATATAGACAGAGAGAGAGTAGTGTAATAAATGTATGTTGAAAAAAGTAAAAAAAGTACTCTCATGAGATTTGAACTCGTGACCTCATAGATATAAAAGTAGATGCTTAACCACTGCACTACACTTAATTTTATGTCATGATTCTCTTTTTATAATATACATATAACAATTTTTTTGAAAAACCATTACAAATTTATTTTTTTTCCCAGGTCTAGGGAGCTTGGGCCCTGTTGCCCCCCTAAATCTGCCCCTGCTTGTGGGATTTGAACCGATGATCTTATAGATGTACAACCATATGCCTAACCACTAAATTATATTTAATGAGTTAAAATCAACTCACTAGTTAAGAAAACACTAGAAAAGTAATATTGTTAAACAATCTAAAGTAACAAGTTTCAAAATACAAAAGCTATATTTATAAGTCTATAAAGTAGAAAATGTAGTTATGATATAAAAAGCACTCATAAAAAACTAAAAATCTTAGTTTTTATTTCAACAACTTACAAAGGAAACTTATAGATTATTACAATCTTTAAATTTCTAATGGAGATTATTTTGTGAAAAACATAACTTAGACAACAACACTTGAATCATGCATTTAT